>APFE030732079.1:226388-266207 GCA_000404065.3 Pinus taeda | reverse complement strand
ACTCCACAAGCCATATGCTTGTTCATACAAGACTATTTCTCTTCATATCTCTCCATGTGGAGTCTCTACCCTCTATATAGGCCTCATACATACAATATCATGCATCATTACCATGGTTTCCTCATACCATCAACTAATACCATGGGCCCCTTACATTATTATTAACTACTTGTGGTCCCTTACATGACATGGGTTAAGCACCTTATTTATTACTATGGCCCATCCCATTATTACATTATTACCTTGGGTACCTCCCTTGGTACCCCATATTATCCCCCCTAAGTATATTTTTTCCCAAGAAAGTGCTCTGATACCACTTTTTATAGATCTAACCCGGAAATACTATAGATCTAATATGAAAATATGAGACAATGCAAATAAACCCAGAAATAATATGAAATGATTCTTTATTGATCAAACCCTTAAGGTAGGGTAACACCATACATTCACTCCTTAAGGAAGGAGAACACTCCACAAGCCATATGCTTGTACATACAAAATCCTTGACACTATTTCTTGACATGGAGTCTCTAGCCTCTATATAGGCCTCATACATACAATACCATGGATCATTACCATGGTTCCCTCATACCATCGACTAATACCATGGGCCCATTACATTATTACTAACTACTTGTGGTCCCTTACATGATATGGGTTAACCACCTTATTTATTACTATGGCCCATCCCATTATTACATTATTACCTTGGGTACCTCCCTTGGTACCCCATATTATCCCCCTTATGTATATAACACTTAATCACCAGCAGTTCTTCCACATCCGCCAACAGTGTAGGGGCAATCTTTTTAACTTGTTCAATGCACTCCTTCATACTCACTACCCCTTCCTCCTCTTCCACTTTAATTTTCTTTTCAAATTCTGCCATCTTTTCCACAATCTACTACACTGGTACTAGTCCACTCTCTTGTTTTCAGATTGTTTAGTACTCAAAGACTATATATAGCACTACGATATCATCTGGAGAGGGAACATTTGTCACTACCCCGCGATTCTCAAAATCACCCCATGTGCCCACGCCAGTGACAAATGTTCCCTCTCCAGATGATATCGTTGGACCGGACTCATATTACTTCAAATTCAACAGATTTGGGCGTCTGTGTGCTCAAATTCGACAGATTGGCATCCATGTGCCTAGTAGTTATAATAATTATTATGGTGTGATATTATTTTTTTCCTGAGTTGAGTTGTTAAGTGTGATTTTCTGAAAAGTATTTTTTTCGGATTTAATTTGTCTAGAATTCAATAAGATTTATTAAAATATCAAATTTTACAAGTGAATTTTTCACAATTATCTAGAATAATAGTAAATCATATTATCAAAAACTAGTTTAAACAACCTAAATTAAAATTAAAATTTAAGTACAATAAATCACTCTTTAAAACTACTTTAATGTAAATTTATATTTATTTAATTTGATTTAGTCAAAGTTTCTTCATTGCACTTACCTCCACTCGACCCGCAAATATTTCTTTGGAGTAGTTAAACCTTCATAAATTTATGTGGGTTTATGGTTTATAAGTTTGTAACTTCCAAGTGATAGTTACTTAGTACACACCGTTGGTCACATCACTGCAGCAACTTGTATCGTTGTTATCTCATGTGTTGTGTTAGTGTTATATGGTTTAGAGTTTTTTAAGTATATTTTGTTGGTTGAATTTATTTATAAGTTGGTAGGAATTTGTTAAAATCACAAATTCCAATTGTGAATTTTTAGTTAAAAGGTTTTAAATTTTTAGTTAAAAAGTTTTAAGGATTTTTTTAAGTGTTGAATTTATATATAGTTAAAGATTATATTTTAAATAATGAATGATCATGATTTAACCAAAAATGATTTCTTTGACTACATAATAGTTAACCAAAGTCCTTTATCCAACTTTTTGTTGCCGCCAATTTACTAACTTGCATGAACGTCTTAATGGAAAAAAAACGTGCATGAATGTTCTAGTTCATAATTACATTCCCATTGGAGATGCATAAAAGGAAATAGTTATGCTTGTATTCTCAAACATATTATCATAATTTGTGATCTTACAGGTGTGTTACATGTGTGTTATATATTGTGATCGTGAGCTATAATTGTGAGTTTCTAGATTATTATCTTTAGCTAATCAAATCCACTTTTTTAGAGCATGAATAGGCCTAATGGTTAAGAGCATGTGTTTCCTACTAAGAGGTCACAGGTTCAAAAACCAAAACGGGTTAGAGTAGGTATGCCTTCGTAGACATAATAATAAAATTGTTGCGTGGAGGTAGGTCTCTTGTCCCACAAACAAGGGGGTCCCATACACCAATTTGATGTCTGGCTTGGCTATGACGATAGAGATTCTGAAAAGGTTGTTACCAGAAGGAACAATGTTGAGATGTGAGTCTACCAAAAGCAGAAGTAGATTTAGACAAATTTTGAAACCCGAAATAGTGGGCATGCATGTGGACTCAGATGGGGCACCAGTTGATGAAAGAGAAGAATATGGAACATCTTCTTCTGCATCCAATCATTCATCTAAAGATGTAAATTATGATGGTGTGCAAGAAAATATGAGTGGTTTTGAATAGTTGTCTAAGAAAGTTTATATAAGTGATGTTTGCATCATATCTTGAAATAAAATTTTTGATTTCCATATGGTGGTGAATCGGAAGTTATGAGTCATTTTTATATTGTTTGATTATATGTCTTAATTATGATAATTTTATTGTTTAGAATATCTACAATGCAACATTAAATTAGAGATATAATGTATGTTTCATTGAATATACAAATAATGACATTTTGATTCATTTAGTCATGTAATTTGTTCATAATATCATGGTTTTTTAATTTTATCGTTGAAAAAATTCCAAATTATTTTGTATCTAGCATGTTATGGTTGAAAGCATGTTGAATTTATACTTAGGAAAGAAAAATGTTATTCTACCAAAAACATTAGTGCGTTTTTTTCCTCATAAATAATTGTTTTTTTGCACATAAAAATTCGATTTTACTAGCATTTTTTAAAAATGTTGAAAATTGACCCTAAAAAAAAATCGTCGTTCTAGTATCAACACTTTTTCATTTTCAAGGTTTTTTTTGCACGAAAATTTCGTTTTCACTGCCATTTTTAAAACATGTTCAAAATTGACCCTAAAAAAAAAAACCATCGTTCTAGTATACACACATTTTTTACCACTGTTTTTGATGTTTTTTGGGGGTTTTTTGGCGAGAGTTCCCGTTTTGAGTTTATAGTTCTTGTTTCAAAGCTTACATTGTTAAAACCAAGGTACCGAAATGAAATAAAGGGTTATTTTCCTTTTTCTCACCTACTAGACAGATATGCTCCCATAATGAAAATTATCATGAAATTCTTTTCATGTGAAGGTAGATTTTCTAGGCTTTATTCCTATCACATCTGGCTTTTAATGCATTTCACTAGGGTAGAAATGCTCAATATACCCTATTATATGTTCCGGAGTGGCCTACATTGTCCAGAAAAGGGAGTATGAACATCAAATGAAGAGTCTCTTTCATCATTCCCTCATTAAAATCGTAGTCTTTTATCATCTCAAAGAGCTCAACATTGCATGGAATACCTTCATAGCCAATCCCATATTCACTGATTCATCTACTCATAATGTTCAAAGTATCCCTTCATCATCTCATCCTTCCACCTCCATTCCTCCATCTCAACCCATAGATCATTCATCATCATCTGATCAATCACCCTCACCATCACCTCCATCATCACCATTTAATAAGCATATTCATTCACCTAATAGAAATGAAATCAGAGCGCATGCGCAAATTGAACAAGTTGAGGTCATCAAGCCTAAAAGGGCTGATTTGGGCACTTTTACACACATTTATCAAAGAGGCCATATGCAGTTGTTTTCCCCACAAATTGTGGGAGGGGCCTTACATTCTTCATTAGCAAAGCAGGTACAGAAGGGCAAGGAAAAGATGACAGAGACAGAGATTCAACATGAGGAGGAGGACCTCCATGAGACAGAGCAGGAATTTGACTTGGTTGACCTAGGTGAGCATGATGATAGTGAGAGCACAAGCATTGTCATCAAAGAAAAAAATGCACTCATCAGGGAGCTCCAGATCAACCTAGAGAGATCAAAATACATCATCTCATATTATGAGCAGGAGAATAAGTAGCTTCAAGCCAAACATGATGTCATGGAGATTAAGCTCATAAAGTCAAAGAGGGAAGAATTGAATTCAAAGGCATTGCTAGATGAGGCCTATGACAGGTATGGTGAACCGGAAGAAGAGCAAGAACCTAGAAAAAGACCTAGAACTAGAGGGCTTAAAAGAGCTCTAAAACCAGAGAAACAAAAGGAGGTTGAGCTTGCTAATGAGCTCACCTGGAATGAGAAATTTTCCATCTTGATCAATGAGAACCGGGAGCATTGGCTTGATAAGTTAAATCATCATTTAGAGAAGCTCCTAGACAAAGCTAACCAACAAAATGAAATTCAGAAGAAGATGACAAAACACTATGCCAACAGAGAAAGGAAGGGCAGGCCAAAACTCAAGGCTTCAAAGGCAAAAATTGAAGCCCTAACTCACCAAAACGAGAAGGAGAATCTTGAAATACTTGCAGAGGCTTCACTCCAAGCCTAGATAAACCAAAAATCAGCTCCTTGACCAATTTTGAAGCCTCTTGGCACATTTTAGCAAATATATGTTTTTTGTGTTTTTTAGGAAATTTAAATATTAGTTGCAATTGGGACACTTTTTGGAGAAATGGAGACCACCATTGGATGCAGAATGAACAATACATCTAAGAAAACCATGTTTACAACCTTGGTTTACAAAGCTAGCAAGTGAAATGGGGAAAACACTAGCAAAAAATCATGTTTCTGCCCTCTTTTTCAACTAGGCACTGCACACTTGACCAATGTTTGGAGAATGAAGTTTTGGAGGGCTAAATCAAACCCATTTTGAAAACTAGACAAGATAAGCTTTCCAATGAGCTATCTTGGGCTCAATTTGGACAACGGGAAGGCAGGAAAAAGTGGTTCTGAAAATGGAACTGCGCACTTGACAATGTGAGGGCGCGCTTGACAAAGAGATGGCACATTTGACAATTTGCCTAATTTTTCACTGTTCCTCTCCAGATTTGATTTTCACCTATGGTAAATTAATTTTTACTGATGTAATTGATATGATAAATGTAATTATGGTCTTTTACTATTACGTAGGGGTAAATACATTAGGTTAATAGCCTTCATCAAGTCAGATGAATCAGTTTCAATGTAATTAGGGATGAGTCACTTTGACCACCCTACACTCTAGCTATCAGTTTATATTTTGGTGGAATTGCTCCTCTTCTCATGGATTCGACCCCTGAGGTTGGGATGAGATTGTTTTGGTGTCTATATCTTCCCTTTCTTCACTCTTTTCAGAGTTTGGACTCCATTGGAGGTTGTACTAGTGTTTCAAACTTTGGCATGGAATATATTGGATGAGTTGCAACTATTTTGGTGGGATTCCTGTGGCATGGTATTTTGACATTGTTTCTTCTTCAGTTACATGTGTGTGAATGTTTTGTATTTTCCATGATCCATTTCACTTCTAAATATGTTTTATTTTCAAAGTGTGAAAAGCAGAATTCATCTTCTATGTTATGTTTTGAGAAAATCATCATAATTTGTTTCACTTCTTCAGTTTAAAAAGAATTCATGATTTCCATGCTCTTTCTAGCACCTCATCAATCTTAACCATTCCATCAATATACTACAAAGTGTTAAAGTACTTGCCTACCTTGCCCCATCAGATGTCTGCAATTATGATTTTCTTTTGCCTTGACCTAGTTCACTCTCAGACCTAGTTCACTCATTCAATGACTACCCCAATCAAATCAAATCAAAACCCTGAGATATTATATCTAGCCTAAAACCCTAATCTATCCAACCCTCTTGGTTGTGATCCTTTGGGGAAAGCCCTCTCCGGCTCAGTAGGGCTAGCTACCAAGTAAAAAGATTGATCTACGGTTACCTCAGTTGGACTCTTTCTTAGCCTTGGAGATCCGGAGGAGTTATAACAAAAAGCACAGCATACACTATGAAAAGTTGTTTGAAAGAGTAAATGGATCCATTAGATAATGTGTTACACCATTCTCGCACACGCCCTTCAAGCGTGACAATTAACAACCTACAGCCAACATCTTCATAGTGGATGTTGTGAATTGTGTAGAAATTAGGAAACTATATGGTGTGGTCAAATAAGGTGTTTTCACCCTCGCCATTAAATTTCAAATTGGACAAGCCATCAATAATTCTCGTCGGCACTATCAGATTTGTGTGTCTGGAAAAACATGTCGGGGGTTATGATTTGGTGATATGTCATTAAATGAGTGCAGAAATTCAAAATAGGCTTCAATGGCTTAGCTTGTCATCTGGATCTCTTTTTAGCCAGAAACGTTGATGGCGTTGGACCTGCCAACATTCAGTGGATCTCCCTGATATGAAGTCCCAACTAGACTTTACATCATTTGGAGTAAGACTCCCAACAGTGGGTGGTAATGTTATGCCTTGACCGTAGAAGCTCGCAGAGGGAAGTATGGTAACTTTGGGTTAGAGCAAGTGTGTGACCCTCCAGAGAGTCAAGTGTGATGCACAAAGGTTCCAACACAGGAAGGGAGAAGGAAGTGCACCCCTTGGAAGCCTGTAATAGTAAACTTGAAAGGAACACACAAGAAAAATGACATCACAAGCTAAGATGTGAATAATCCACAAGTTAAAGTGATGAGTTAATACAGCAACATGCATTCAACAAGATTCATACAAATGCAAACAAAATAGTTCATAAGCATATGTGTAAGTTAAATAACATACATTTTCAATACAATAAGAATAGTCCTACTATATTAACAACATATGCATGAAAGCATATTGGCTCTGATTTTATTATTATAAGTGAAAGTTTCATTTATACATACACCATTGACAACCACTAGCCCCAATAGTGGAACAATACAGCCAAGAACACATGCTCCTCCAAAGAAGTATACTAACTCTACGCTACGAAGAAGCCAAAGCTCTTCATAATACTCCCAAGCTCTTCTTAAGCCTAAGCCTAGCCAAAATCTTGTCTCCCAAAATCCTATGACATGCGTTATGAGGTTCTATTTATAACAAGAGGGAGTGACTCCAACTCCCCCTTCATGACCTTTGGACTACCCTCATGACTCTTCAACTTATTCACAAAACAACACATTACATTACATAATGACTTTTCATATTCCAATATTGACACTTGGAATTTCACTTACAACATAATTACAAATAATATTTCATTTTACACTTGTACCCATATAAGACAAAATAGGGTAGAGACAACTTGACAACCTAACAAGACACAACACTATGATGTTGGAGTTTGGAAGAAGTCTAGCTCAGCAACCTCCACTTGCTACTTTTTGGTCACATATTGGTGCCAATCTTGGTACTATGTGATGGTGTCCCAAACTGCTTAATGGTGTCTCGCTGGAAGCGGACTCTAGCCTTTGTGGCTTTCGGTCACATTGTTAAACTCGTTATGAAGCATGAGCAGCATTATTCTAACTTTGATAAGACCACGGATGAAATTTTACATGTTCTGTGCATTCAACTCCAAGTATTCCCTGGTGGCATTATGTCTCAGTTTCTCCAAGTAGTCTTCGACCTCCTGCTGGACTTGGTTCTTGGATTTAGCTTTGGTGAGGGAACCGACCGATGGGATCTGGTGTGTTCTCACCAAGACATCTAAAATATTGTACAACAGTACATATGAGGCTTGAATGTTGCAAATGAATGAGGTGAGTTGCTTGTTGCTTTGAATCAACATTTGAACCTTTGCTTTCTCCAATTCTCCCTGTGGCTTCATTTTCTTTACTAAGTCAAGCGGGGCCCCTTTGTACCTCATTGTCCACTCTTGCACATAAGAAATGGAAACTTCTATGTTTTTTAGAGTTTTAACAAGCTCTTTGCTCTATTGTTGTAATCCATGAAAACAAACAACTACTTGATGTACGGTGACAAACCCGTGATAGAGCTTCCGCGTGGTTTCTCCAAGTGTTGATACTTTAGTAAGTATCGCTTCTCTCATCTCCTCCAATGAAGAAACTATATTTTGCTTTGCTGCTCAGAGTTGTTCTACCTCTTGCCTAGCAGCCTGCAATTTTTGTGTCAGTTTCTCATTCTCGATCGTCAGATACTGAACATTTGGTCTTGTTTCTCCTACATAGGCCAAGTTGGCTTCGCCAATGGCATTTGGATGCTTCCTAGTGTCTGACACTCTCACCCTTTCTCTAATGAATGAAAGTGGTGTGTGATCATCTAGAAAGTTCTTTCTCTGTGTTTGTACAATCCTCTTTTGGAACTCATCGAATGATAGATTGTACACATTCATTACCGAATCATCATTAAGGAGAACAGCGTCTCCTTGCTCGCTCGAAGCTAGATCTGTTGTTGGAGGTGGTGGAGACTGCGGGATGACTTGTGGTGCTCTCAGCATCAGGTCAAAGTCTTCATGTTGTGGCTCATGTTGCATCTCCATGTCTATCACTTCGATCAATTGTTCAATCTGTTGAGCAAGTTCCTTATCCTGCATTTTTTCACCTTCCTCCTTAGTTGTTGGTTGTTTTTGTTCCTGCTCTTCAACTTGTATCGGCGTTGTTTCCTTTGTCATTACACCTTCCTTTGTTATTTTTTCTTCTGATTCTCTTCTCACTCCTTCCTCCTCAACTCTTGTTCTTCTTTTAGCTTCTTCTCTGTCTCCTACAGCTTCAATTATGCTTCCTACAACTTTTATTTTTCTCTCTTCCTCTGCTCTGCTCTCTGTATCCTCTGCTTTCTCATCGCTTCTGCTGCCAAAGCTGCTTTCATGACAATGGGATTTTCATTCATATTGCAGCTTTGTTCTCCCTCTGCACTATCAGCAATCTTGTTCTTTCCCTTGTCCTGCACAAGATTGATGTCTTTTGTTGTTGTTGTTGTTGTTGCTTCCAGAGTTGCTACTGTCTATGGAGCAGTCTGTGAATTCCTTGCTAAACTGATCAGATCATTCAATCTGAAGGCATTATAGCAGGACCTCCAAGGATCCTCGTCTGGCCAATGAAATTCCCTACGGATCCGCGAAAAATAAACTCTCGTACAGTGGTCATTGCAAATATTGCGAGGATCATATGGATTAAAGTCCTTAGTGTTGAATTCAAATTCCATTATCTCCTTAGCCTCAACATTTGCGACTTTCAAGTTCTTTATCTCATATAATCCAATCTGCAAAGGAAGAGTGGGTCATGGTGCTTTCTTCTTCCTATGCAGTGTTGCTGACAACCCTATAGTGAGATGGTATGATACTTCTTGCATGATCAGTTTGTCGATGGCATACCTTGGTAAGACATGCAGAGGCTTCTCTCCGCCAAACACTCTAATGAAGGTGTCCCTTGGTGAGGCATACCAATCTGTGATATCTACTATCGCTTCCATTGCTTCTCGTGAAATTGCAAGGTGGATCTTCTTCAAAGATAAGATTGTATAGCACAATGATGAAGTGGTCAATTATTCATGCCATTACTCCACAAAAATTGCATTCTGAAAGCAACTTGAAATAGATGTGCACGGCACATTCTTGTGGTGTCCATGTCCAATTCATGCCAGGGAATTGTTGTTGTGCACAGATTGTATCAAGCAAGTATGCAGACATATAGAACCTTGCTTGCTCACCCTTGGACGGATTTCAACTCTGTGCTACATGCGCCTTCAATTGTTGAGCCAATGGATCTGACTAGTTGAACAGCCTCCCATCATTCACCAACTGGTCCAATAAGATTGTCCACCCTTCAAGAAAGGTTTTTGTGCTCTCTTGACCATAGATTCTATAAGAAAAGTGTTGGCTTAGTAGGTCCTAACCCAGGTTCAAAGTTAGTTTTTTTAAACAAATCCCTACACATATGGCCCTTTTGGCACCAATCCACGAAGCACAGACTGAAGTCTCACCCAAAGCAGTATGGGGGGGGGAGGTGTTGGAACCAAGTTTCCACACCTAGAGATGAGCGTGGTGATGTATTATGCTCTAAATCTGCCTTCGTGCAGATCAATAAGCCTTTAGGGCTTATCGATATAACTACCCTTAATCAGCTTCTATACCTCCATGATCATTTATGACTATATTTTGTGGACCCTAAACAGGTGAATCAACCACTTATGTGCTTCTTTGATTACTCTTAATCCCGTATTTACCCAGATCGGCCTAAGCGTTGATAACTTTAACATGCAATAAAATATGCTTCGTGTGGACAGTTAATATTAAATGTGTTCATATAACGACACTAATTATGTAATGTCGCGCATCAATACAGTATTAATCCATCATTCATCATAACAACATAGCGCATTCATTCATAACAGAAGTAAATAGACAAAACGCAGGAATTTTTTGAATAATCTTTTTATTAATACTTCAATTCTACATACAGACTCAATACTTCCTTGTGCACTCAACGACAGGGGTCCATGCACTTAGTGGCGGACTCTACTCTAGGCCTCTACGCACACAGCTATAGAGCCTCTCCTCCACTCTAAAACTTCTTCGCTCTTCCTTCTATTGACCCATTACATTCATCTTCACTATTTCTTACTTGTCTTACACTCTCTAAGACTCTCCTACTTATACAATGTAGATCTATAAAAGCCGACACAACTTACATAAAAGAAGGGTAAAACCCTTTATGACACTTTACTATCTACGTGCTCTACAACCACAACTTGCGGAAACTTTACGTTCTTTACAAAAAAACTTGGGCTTTTTGCCCCAAAACTTGGGTTGTTGCCCCAAAATTGACCCTGGGGGACCCTGTCCCAATATGTCCCCAACACAAAGATCGTAACTGGCCCTCGAGTCACTCTGCTAGCATGGAGATCTTACTACGAAGACCTCCCAACTCTACTTGTGCCACTGCTACCTTAGCCATCTAACTCCAAGCGGAGCTTTTCTTTATACTTAGGATTGAGGCAATAAGGCCTTTGCTTAATCAGCTTCGTGTCCGGCTTCAAAGTAATCTTCATGACACCTAAGTCCCCTATTATTCCTTTCAAGTCTGAAAACTTTGTAGGGAACAAATCCTGATACTCACGAAGCAACTCAACGACCTTATCTACTGTGGCATCATCCTAATAGTCCCCAATCTTCGCAAACTTCAGCGCCGCTTCTGTGCTAATGTTCACTTGCCAAGTTTTTAGTGGCGCGGTAATATCTGGATTCTCTATTTGTGGTCCCTCCACTTCATGGTGGACTTTTGCCTCTAGGATACTAATGTTCCTTGGATCCTCATCTTCTTCATCAGCGGTCACATTGTAGCACTACAGTGCATGGCGCAGCTGGGTGGTCCAATCTGGTTGAATCAAATCCCAGAGATCCTATAGTATTCTAAAGATCGTTGCATTGACCTCTTGCAACGCTTCATCAATGCATTTGAATCCATCCTCAAAGTTGAATGTCATAAAAAATTCTTTTTTCAAAACGTCCCACTCTTTAGTGTTGTGGCAGAGCTCTGTTTCCAGGTACCAATTCATTGGTATTACATCCAAAGTGTGACAGAATAAATGTACCCATTCAGGTTGTGGCTCCGCTCCATAAACCTTAGTCCATTTTGCTAAATGATCGCGCAGGTCATTTCTTTCATCATATTTCTCTGTTAGCCGAACTTTTGGGTGACCAAACCATAACCTCATCATTTTTCGGTACTTGCGTCATCGTCAAAATTTTCTTTATGTGTACCCCACCACCTTACGGGGGTAGCGTGTAGCGCCAAATCCAGTGCCTGGAAGCAGTGCTTCTCAGGCACTTCCCTTTCAAATGCATCCATAAATTTATCTACATCAGTGAGACCATCATAATAAGGCAAACTTCTTACCTTCGATGATACACAGCGCAGTGACTTATTAATCATATTACAGCGCAACGTAAATACTTCGTGCAACCTATTATGCCAATGTTCCAATTCCTCATATGAATCTGATGTACAGGAACTTTCACGATCCCAGGAAATGCGTCCATCCACTGTCGGATTGACCCAATCTTGATCTGGTGTTGTTATTTTATAGATCTGATCCAAATCATCATCGCTTTCATAATCGCGAACCGATTCAGTGTAGCACGATCCTTCTACGAGGTCCAAAGGTACTACTACGCAGAGCGATTTTCTTTCAAATGACATCATCCACTTCTTCAAATTGATTACCCCATTCATGTCAATAGCCCAATCGATCCCGAAGAGCGCAAGGTAGGGATTGTTCTCATCAACGATCTCTATCCCTTCAAAATCGGCCAACGCGCTCGTGCTTTCAATATCTATTTCACTCCCTGCAATCTTCCCATGGGGATAATCTTCTGTTGGTTTTTCATCCTCAATTGAATTGGAGACCACTGCAGTGCAAGTCTCCCCATTCTTTCCCATGTATGTTTAGGCAAAACATTCGCATCCGGCCCAAGATCTAGAATAAATTGATCCATTTCATACTCCCTTATTTGCGCAGTGAGCCTCATCTCATGCCATGTTCTACCCTTATGATTACCAATTTTTCTAACTACGTGAGGTCCTTCATGAGCATTTTCTTTACCAACACACTTATTTATCAACTCCTGTAATCCTTTCACGGCTTTAGTGTCATGCAGCAGCTTCATACAGGTCTCCAAGAATGTAGTAAGCATGGAGGGGTCCATTTCTTCAGACAACTTATCCTGACTTCCTGAGGTAGAATCCTCATCGAAGCTTTTCTTTGCTTTCATTAACGTTTCTTTCACGCACTCTAGATCAAACCCAACCTCCTTTTCTGGAGCTTTGTGGACCCACTCACTTTCTTCAGGCTGCTTTCCTTTATCCTCGCCAGTGGTTATTCCACTTCGCAGCACAATATTCACATTGGAATCCTCTTCGCGAGGTTCAGGCCTCATCATCTGCAGGTTCTGGATAGGTTGTTGAGGTTGCGCCCTCTTCTCCTACATCTTAGCTATTAATATAAGGCGACCTTCTATCGCGTGATCAAACTGAGTACGTATCAACATGGCAGTACTTAATGTACCATTTTAGCGCGTGATCCTATAGAGCAGTAACCAACGTTGTTTTTTTCATATGATCATTTGTAATATTCTGGGTTGTCCATATGGCTTTCGCAACAAACTAAAACTGGGTTGGGTCCTCATTTCCCAAGCCCTTGAAAACAGGAACTTCATTGTATTTGACATATTGAACGGTGGTGGAGATGGTGGCGGTGTGGGCGAAGGTGTATGTTGTGGAGGGGAAGGCGGAGGTGGTGTGGATGGATGAGGTATTCACAGGAACCCTTGTCGTATTAACTAGAGAGTGCTTTATGGTGAAACCTGTGCTGCTCCCTCGTCGTCACTCAAAGAAGGCTCAATCAGCGGGCTATATTCAGGACTTGTTCTCCTTCTATCCCTAAATAACTTTCCACTTCGCGTAGCTCCAAACATCAAGGTAATGGCATAACCCGTTTTCCACACAAGAGCGTCTTAATCCAAGTATTCAAAAATCTTAAATACTTACCTCACGGTCCCTTGAAGAGGCGTCGCTCTGCTTCGTTGTAGGTGATCGAGGTATCGACCGCGAATTTTGTCACAAATCCTCTCATGACATTATCAAGTCAGTGATCAAGAGCGCGCACAATCTTATCTTCAGAGGGTTCCATTCTCTGCACTAGCTCTGGGGTCCACACTATTGGACCGTCAAGCCTCCACCTTCCTTAGTCGTCTGCCAGTTTAGCAATCCACTCGTATAGTTCGATCGAGAAAGAACAAAATAAAATTTTGTGTATCTCTGTGTATAGATATCTATCCAACAACTGTTCTTCCGCCAGTGACAATTTATGTTTTCTTGCGTCACAAATTTGTGGATATTTCTATCCAACCAATCTTCAATTCCCTTCTTAATTGGATTCCAGTGATGCGACATCACACATCTTTTTATGCAGATCTCGGTCCTTGCAATGGAACCATTTGTTGGCTTAGTGGGTCCTGAACTAGGTTCGGAGTTAGTTTTGTCAAACAAACCCCTACACTACTGACCCTTTCGGCACCAATCCGCGGAGCGCGGACTGAAGTCTCACCCGAAGCAGTATGGGGAGGTGTTGGAATCAAGTTTCCACACCCAGAGATGAGCTTGGTGTCGTCTTATGCCCTAAATCTGTCTTCGCATCAATCGATAAGCCTTTAGGGCTTATTGATATAACTACCGTTAATCAGCTTCTATACCTCTGCAATCGTTCACGACTATCTTCCACGAGCCCTAAACAGATGAATCAACCACTTACGCGCTTCTTTGATTACTCTTAATCCTGTATTTACCAAGATCGGCCTAAGCGTTGATAAATTTAACATGCAATAAGATATGCTTCGCGTAAATAGTTAATATTAAATGTGTTCATATAATAACATTAATTATGTAATCAATATAGTATTAATCCATCATTCATCATAATAGAATAGTGCATTCATTATAACAAAAGTAATTAGATAAAACGCAAGAATTTTTGGAATAATATCTTTATTAATACTTCAGTGATGCATACAGATTCAAGACTTCCCTGCGCACTCCGCTATAGGGGTCCACGCACTGAGCTGCAAACTCTATTCCAGGCCTCTGCGCATACAGCTGCAGAACGTCTCTTCCACCCTAAGACTTCTTTGCTCTTCCTTCTACTGACCCATTACATTCATCTTCATCATTTCTTACTTGTCTTAGACTCTTCTACTTATACAATCCCATGGTCCGCAGACCATGGGTAGATCTATAAAAGCCGACACAACTTACACAACAGAAAGGTAAAACCCTTTATGACACTTTACTATCTACGCACTCTGCGACCACAACTTGTGGAGACTTTACGTTCTTTACAACAAAACTTTGGACTTTTTGCCCCAAAACTTGGGCTTTTGCCCCAAAATTGACCCTAGGGGACGTTGTCCCAACATAAAGATAACCAAGAGTTGGTAAGCCTTCCTAAGGGAATTTGTCTTGTACACATAGGTGGGTGTATGTCAAAACTTTGATGGTTCTTTCACCCTGTGTTTAATAATGTTTCTTGTGTTCATATAGCTATGGGTGGCATAGAAAAGTGATTCCATGAGCTCTACTGGCTCGAGCAAGTGACATATTTGCTGAAAATATTCTGTCTAGAAGGTGGCAAGCCTCTGCCTGTTGGCACTGCTTAATGTCATGGTTTTTTCGTCCATGTGTGAGACAATCCAGCTGATGATATTTTCACACGAGAAGACGAGATATCTACATGCAACCTTGTATAGCCCTGACTGTCAAACACTAAAATAAACTTGTCGGCCCTCCAAGTTTGCCTCGAATTCCTTTGTAAAAACATCTTTAATTTGTTGCCATGTTAGTGGTGATCCCTTCTCTATAAACAGTTGAGTATCTGCATACACTGGCAAATCAACTTTTGTTTGCTCAACCACTTCCCCAGTACTGCTCTCAGTGATTTCCTTTGATGCAGCGCTCTTAGATACCATGGTAACAGTGACTACTGGAGAGGTGCTCAACAATTGTTGTACATGTGGGCAGAAAGGACACTCATGGCAAGCAAATGTCAATTTTAAGAAAAAAGCTTACAAGGCAAGCTCAAGCAACAAACTTGGCACTATAAGGGGAGGATTGTGCAATTTTTTCTTGCCAGAGAGACTGGCTGCCTGTGGGAATTGTGCACTACGCAATCCCAGCAGTCAGGATGGAAGCTTGATGGTTGAAACTGTGCAATGCACAGTTCAGCCTGGGAGAGAGTGCTCATTGTGCAGTCTTAGTGGCCAAAGATGGCAGGCTGGGTCCTAGAATTGTGCAGTTGGAGCTAGCTTGGACTGTGCACTGCACAATTCCAAAGCCAAGCTTGTGGCTTGAGCGTTAGGATTGCGCAATGCCAGCTGGGCAAAGTTAAAACCAGTCAAGGGAAACCCAAATTTGCCCAAGGAAAGTGTGAAATCAAGTAGATTTGGGAGATGGTGTGAAGTTGGGTGTAAATCTGAATAAGTGTAGATAAATTCATGTGAATCAAGTGCAGTAATTAATCAAACGGAAGGAAAATGAAGTAAGAGAAGAGAGTCGTCAACGGCGACCATGGGTGCAAAAACAAAAAAACTAATGCGAAACTTGGGAAAGGAAAACTAAAACTTAAAACAACATTTCTACAAGTTAAAACGCCAACAACCATGAAGAAAAACAAGTGAAATAACAATCACACAAGCCAAACAACAAAAAGTGACAAAAAAACGACAAAAGCAAAACTCACCCAGAAAAGTGTCGACGATCGCACTAAAGGTTCGTTGATCTCCTCGGGAATGCTAGACCTCCAAGATCGAATGTGAAAATGAGCTCTAGAAGCATCGATTACATAGATTTGGACAAATTAGGGTTTATGATGTGCATGCCTAAAATCAAGGAAAAAACGACACTTGGCAAAAGTTACTAAAAATATCACAAGTGCCTCCTTCGAAATACTAAAAATAGATCCCTATTTTTAGGGATGTTTTTTGCTTTTGCTTTTCGCTTTTTCCAGGGAAACTTGTCATGCACACTGTCGAGAAAGACTACGCAGTTCTAGGAACTGAGCAACTTTCCAACTTAATGTTTTGTGTAGTTTCTAAGGTTAGTGAGGGTTGCACAATTTCTGCGTTCAATGTTGGGTTGCCTCCCATGACTACACAATTTCTGAACTCAAGGCTCGCTCGCAATCAGGATTGCGCAATTCTCATTGTCAAGGTTGCTTGCCCTCAAGGATTGCGCAGTTTCCGAAAGCAAGCCCAAAACTGTTATGAGACCAAGTTGAGAGATCAACTTGTGCCCTAGAAGAATCAGCGAAGTGAACAAACACAAGTGAAAAGAAAAAGATAAGTCTTAGTCAAAACATGAATACTTGGATCAGTGCAAGATGAACTGCTATGGTTAAAAAGAGAGGCTCCAAAATCGAAGCATAGGCAAAATTTTGGAGGGTGGTTGTAGCCGCTACAACAGAAATTTAAGGTCAAAACAAGTAAATGGGTGTCATGTTACAATGACTAGTCCAAAGACACATTTGCATGAATGCACACCCTCACCCCTAGAAAGGTGGGCAGTGAGGGAATGCACACAAAGTTGGCATTTATATGTTCCTAATTAGAATGTTTAATGTTATGACACTAGAAGATCTCTTTCATACCCTTCATCAACTTAACCTTGGATGAAGTTATCTAGCATAACATTTAAGCACTAGTCTAACGGGCCAAATTTTTTGCCCTTTTCTGAGAAAATATTTTGGTTGATTTTGACTTGAAATTCAATCAAAGATTGGAAAAGTCATGGTTTTAAGTTGTTGAGTATGCACAATCTGAGTGCCCCAAGGATTTTCCAAGACACAATCCATTTTTAAATTCAAAACATTGCAATCTCACCAAGAATCATGTCGCCAGATTCCTACAAAATGCCAAAAAGTCGTCTTATTAGACTACACCTAACATTTAAACCCTTCTATATTGTATAATGCCCTTTATATTTTTCAATGCCGCAATTATATTTCAAACAATGCGTAGATTGGACCATCTCTTATATTTGCCAACGTTGACTTACAAGTATGCAAAGAAATAATAGTACAAACTAAGTCACATGGTTTGGGTTTGGCAATGATTAGGTTTTGTTCATGTTCACAATTTTTTTATGAGGTTCGAATGAAGTTCGCGAGTAAGGTCGTTTATATACGTTTTCTATATATATATATATATATATATATATATTATATATATATAATGAATTAAAAGATAAAATAGTAAGATATCAACATCAATAAACATTAAAATGCTATCACAAATATGGGAATTGTAAGGATAAATTACAAGCTTGAGTTGTGACATGAGGTTGTGAGTTTTGATCTATGGACTTGATCAATGGCTATGAGGTTCAATGAAGTTTTCCGAACCTCAAAAATATTTTAAAATTCGCCAAAATTTGAACTTCGTCAAACCTTGTGACATAGAATACAAGTGACTCAAGACTTGAGATGGTATATGTTATCCAAAAATTTAACTTTGTCAAATAATCAATTCCTTTATACTAGTTGTAAATTAAGCCCTATTGTGCAATCAGTAAACTCTATATAGTAAAACTTAGATAGACTTACTTGTCTATTGTTAAATTACTTTTCCAAAGTAGTAATAAGCATGACGATTAAATAAATGTCCAATTTATAAGCTACTTATGTTGTATCACTAATAATATGATCAATGAGCTTCAGGATGCAAAACTTATTTAATGTGTCAACAATACAAAGGTATTATAATGTTGCCAAATTATTGTCAACTTGAATTTATCTCAAACATAGCATTATTTTAGTGCCTATTATCAATTTCTTTTGTTTAACAACATTAGCACTCCACGAAGAAAGTCACGTAGGACCAATGTGACGGCTGGTGAACAAGACGAGACGCAGACTTCCAATGTCTTGCTCCTTGCAAATCAACATGTTACAGAGTATATATAATGCATTGCTCAAAAGCAAAGGAGTTGGAGACAAGAAACCAACCATATATATGCTTTGTGCATAAATTCTTCACACGGTACATCACGTAATTGTCATGCCTATTTTTTGCAGAGAACAATCAGATACAAAATGGACTATTGAATATGTATGGTTCGTAAGAAGGGAATCCCATTGTCACTATGCCCAGGGAGAACAGATGATAAAGAATGTACTTTAGTGAAAAAGTAAAATATATTATCCCTGTCAACAATAAATGAGTCAGAAATTCACAAACAATCTCTTAGGAAATTGAATTGGTGGCATACATATGATGAAGGGCATGTATTTAATGGTGTGCATGGTCAGCTAGCGAAATTAGCAGTACTCAAACGCTTAGGAAATTGAATTGGTGGCATACATATGGTGAAGGGCATGTATTTAATGGTGTGCATAGTCAGCTAGCGAAATTAGCGGTACTTTTCATCAACCTCTGAAGAAACCCCATTTAGGCTTTCAATATTTCATATCCTCGAGGCCTATTAACTGAAATAGCAACATTACGAGGAGATGATATTGCTACTAATAACCCACTTTTTTAATGGGAAACTCTGGGGATAGACACTAGTGTTTCATTGACACTGAGGTAGAGCTAGGAACTAGTTCAATGTGTTAGGATGAGAAAAAATATCATATTTGAAGAACCCATCCCATAAGAGAACGAGGCTTTATCGAAGGAAGTAGGGATATATTGTTTCAGTGGTTTCGAGAACTAACTGTAACAAAGCAGAGTTCGAGTTTGTGAGAAATTTTGGACTACAGTACATCGCTCATCAAAACCAAAGCCTCATTACCAATCGGCATGTCAATAATTGCTCTTCGAGAGGGTTGATCACACTCGCAAAGCAGTGGGTGGAAGGAGTTCCCTCTCTTGGAAAAGAGGTATCAAGGCCTAGTGACTTTCTTTAATAAGGTCACATATTTAATATCACTCATAACCTTATACTTGTTCCCAATATTTATTTAGAATTAGCTTAGATTCATTTTAATTCTAGATCTATTAATCGTTGAGAGATCAAATCTCTCAAAGTGCAAACTTTTTTTTGAGTACAAATCTTGAGAAAAGTTTTGCACCTCAAAAGATTTTATCCCTCTTGACGCTTGATATATATATATATATATATATATATATATATATTATATAATCTCTAAAGGCAGCTCATTTTATTATTTTTTAATTATAAGACGACATTAATAATTAATAATTATAAATATTGTTATTTATCTTTTAATTTATTTTTATTTATTTATTTGTAATTTGACTAAGTCAAAATATATAAATAACATAAGTCAAAATATATAAATAACATAACAGCACAACTAGGACTGATTCATTGAATAATTTTTTGTTTCTACTCTACCAAATTGTATAGATTATGGTTAATTGAATTAGGCTCTGCAGTTGATTGACCCTCCCAAGTCTGTCTTCTAGCATTAAATAGATTTCAGAAAATAAGAAATCACCATAAAACATATTTTCCTGGAAATTCAATTAGCAATTTTTCTATATTGAAAGCCCCAATTTACCTGTCCCACAACATTCAGGTCCAATTGCATCCTCAATATATATGTTCAACACCAATTTTATTCACCCCACAAACAGGGCAATCTGCTTGGTATTGATCCCTCCATCTTTAAGTCATGTCTTAGCAGAGAAAAGAGTTGTGAGCACGCCTTCAGTGAATTACATTTTCACAGGGTCTAACATGCTTCCGCCACATACTCTATAATAAGACTGATAAGGCCAGGGAAGCTTTACTGGAGGATAAATAAGTCTGTGAACCAGGGAAGCTTAATTGAGTTGCATGCAGAACGTAGATGATGGATGAATCCACCTTCGGCCCCAATCTTTTGTATTCTGCATTGTGCGAATCAGTCTTCTTATAGAGTATGAGAGGAGTTTAGGATTTAGGGAGGCTTTATTGGAGGCAAGGGATAAGACCATTTCTGTAAAACATACAAGAAACAGTAGTGCCTAGTTTTAGGGAACATTCATAATAACGCAAAACACCCATCAAATCCCGCTTTCAAAGGTTTATTGACAAATAAATCTTCCTACTTGTAAATGACAAATGGGAATCATGTAGGTGTGTACCTGCAAAGGAGTAGGACTATTGACTAAGTTTTATCCCTGTATTATTTCGGAGGCTACACAGAACAGGTAAACATAAACCCTGATACTGCAGGAAGGCTTAGCAGACCTGAAAGACCCATAAAGAGAGGTCTGAAGATATGAAACGGTACAAAATCTGAATAAACTTGTCAATAAAGGGGAGTTCTCAGTACAATGAAAACTATCAATATAAGTTAATGATGTGATACTTTATACAAATGAGATAATGCAATAAATTTTCCCCGGGTAAATACTAAGGGGTGATGTTAGAATTACTTGTACGTAGATATCTCTCTGCTTGCAATTGGCAAATGGAAAATCAGGTAATTGACAACACAAGATTGAAAATAGGTTTTACTAATAAGGTAATAATTTTCTTTGTTACCAGTTCAACGCGAAATGAACTAAAGATAGCAAAATGTTCAAAAACATCTAAAAATAGCATAGGTTCATGGCTCTGCAATTATTAACCTGCTGAATCTTCACTCTTTCTTCACAAGTACTCGATTAAACTTCCAAACTAACTACAGCTACAAATCAAGTTTAGTTAGCAGTATATTCATGGCCACCAGTTTTCAATATAAACGAAGGCTATATTCCAAAGCTGTAAATATACAAAACTGAATGTAACAATTTTGAAGTTCCTGGTAACAGACATTCTAATTGCAAGGCTATTGCCGCTCAATAGCCACATTACAAGCCATGCTAGAATGAATTAAAGTGACACTTATGCTCTTTGCTGGCAAAACGGGCTGTAATTTTCCCAATTCCTTGCTTATCCATTTAGTGGCTTCTTCTGGCACATGAAAGCGCTTACATAAGCTACTCCCGTGACTTTGAAAAGAAAGTGGATGCTAAAGAAGATGATGATGAAGAAGAAGTAGGTGACTCCCCTCCATATGTTTTGACAGGCTTTGGGAATTCACTTCCTGGTGAGAAACATGTGAACTTGTTTCTCTGTTGTGTAGATTTCACTGGAGACCCTGCTGGCGAGCTTTCTTCCGTATCAGAGTAGGTATGCATTGTTAAACGTCCATCCAAATAATCTACAATTGGTGAATCTGGTACGTTCACTTTATATAGATCAGAAGCAGCAAGGCCAGATTCACTAGTCCACTCACTAGCACGTCCTCTTCCATTTGCTGTGCTGATATTCTCAGGTTCTGATGCCCATGAAGCGCTTTGGCTACGAGGACTCCAAGGAGCATCCAGTTCATATCTTTGGTCCCTTTCAGCTCTCTGCCATAGAAAAATTGACAATTTGTCAGGCTCTCCTCAGCATGCTTTGAATCTCTAGTCTCAACTGGTTCTTATTAGCAAAACAGATCTCACCCTAGAGTGAAAGATGTACCTTTTCCTGACTATACCTTTTCTGCCTCGCATGGAAATTCCATGGAGTCCACTGGGCAAGCAAGGGCCTTCAACTGCTTACTAAGAACAAGTATGGTTTCCTGGCACTCTGCAAGCTTCCCTGCAGCTGCAGCTATGTCCTTTTCCTGAAATTACAGTTAAGTACAAGTTACTGCACTGCTATAGGACTTTAACAAACATTATTGCAAGTGTCTAGGCAGAACAGACTGACAAGGGAAGGCTGTAAAACCAACACATCTTAATAGTTTATGTTAGTAACTGAAAACAGTGCCAGAACTATTATACATTAGTATGACCATAAACTTTCCTTCTGTAGAAAATCAGAACACTAGATGAGATTGAAAATTTATGAAAAAGTAGAGAATGCTCTGTATTGCATGAAAGGGTTCCTCATTTTCAGATTAAGCTTATCATCTGCACTAAAGAAATATGGTCACCTCTCCACTGACCTATAAATGAATGAACCTCGTTAGCCTGTTTATATAAGATCAATGAAAATTTTCATTGGCACCACTGATTTCCATTTTCCGATGTGTTAAATTTAGAATGATGATCCCTTTTAGAGATTGAACTAAGTCTCAAGGTTGTCAGGGATGTTTGTATGAGAATCAATATCAGGTTACTGTCTAATTTTATCCTTTATTTAGATAGTTTCCACTGGATGAAGGGAAGTATCATTTGCAGTTGTGCACTTAATAGTCCAAAGTTAAACTATATTGTGTTTTCAAACCTTTTCAGATCTACTTTTTTTTTTCTAACTGAGTTGGACAAACAAAGCATCCATCCAGCAGACATTCACACAATATATTTTCCTTAAAATCTCATAGGAAAGATGGAATGCTGTGTATCAATGTAACTCTGAATGAGCAGTTCTGTCAGAAACTTTCCATGTGACTGTACTGGTATCCACTCCTCATAGCTCAATAAATTGGGAAACAAAAGGGTAAAATGTGTAATGACAAATTTCATTGCGCATCTGAAGTAAAAAATAAGAAAAGAAATTTCTCAAAGTGAACAATGATTTCTTCAGCACTTATAGGAGGTTAATATTAAATAGTAAATACCTGTCTCTTCCTTATATCCTCCTCCAGAATTGCATGTTTGGAATATTCAAAATCACATTCCTTTCTGTGTGATCATGGAGAAATACAACTAGGATTAGAACAGATACTCCAGAAGAAAAACCACCTAAGGACATACTAAACATGTGGGAAGGATCCTTATAGTGCTTCACATATCTTTCCAAAGAAACATAAGCCTGCAACGAAAATGAGTTTACAGCAATGCCACTAACCTTTGTAACTGCTCCTCTAAAGCCTTGTACTTGGACATGGCATCTTGGCAGCACATTTTTTCTGCTTGAAGCTCTGACTCTAAAGCATCCACCTTTTCACACAACTTTTTCATCTCATTTTCACGATCCTTAAGTTGAGATTCAATATCTGATTTACGTAAAGCCATAGCTCCTAATTCATACTCTGATAACTGCTTTGATTCCTGTGCAGAAGCAAGCTGCTCTTCCAGGTTTTTCACCATTTCTTCAGACTCAGTAAGTTGGTCTTGCATCTGCTCAAGTTTCTCTTTGGTTGCAGCCAGTGCAATTTCTAGATTAGTATTCTTGGTCTCCAATCGCACAAGCTCCTTCTCTATATCTGATTTGTGTGAAGCCATAGTTCCTAATTCATATTTTAAAGACCGCTTTGATTCCTGTGCAGAAGCAAGCTGCACCTGCAGGTTTGCCACCATTTGTTCAGACTCAGTTAGTTGGCCTTGCGTGTGCTCAAGTTTCTCTCTGGTTTTAGCCAGGATATTCTCTAGACTATCTTTCTGGGTCTTCAATTGCATAAATGCCTCCTCTAAATCTGCATATCTGTGTACATGGGTCTTCAACTCAGATTCCAATGCTGTTTTTTCAACTTGAATGCTATTAAGCTTCCGAATTATGCGAAAATTTCCATTTGGCAAGGGAAATTGAAGGCTATTATTACTTTCTTGTCCCGAAAGACTCTCTTTACTAGACCAATTATTGCGGAAACTAAACCGGATAGTGTCAGATGTTTGACTTTCAAAGTCAGTGGCTTCATTTTGTGAAATTTCATCATAATCATATGCAGAAATTGTCCTAACTAGGGATAGGAAAGCTATTAGTTCAGTAATTAACTGTACAACTTTTGCTTTTCCAAGTAAAAACCGATCCACTAGTTCAGCAAACTCAGGAATTCTGGCATCTAGCCTATGAATTTCAGAAGCTCTGAACTGTGTATTTCCAGGCTGTTGCGTTATACATTGTACAAAGTTGACAACACTGGAAATAGCAGTTGCCAACTCTACTTCAATAACACGAATTTTACTTTCAGAATCAGAAAGGGAAGTTGACTCTACATTCATTAAAGGTCTACTGCAAACATAAGGATCAGTTGCACTTTCATCAACTACTGTTGCTTTTCTTACATCCTCCAATACCTTGTGCAAGTCTGCACCCTCAGCTTCAGTCTCGAGGATTACATCAAGCTTATCTTGAAGACTAACTAAAGCAGATTCATTCAAACCATTTTTAGCTTGCAAAGCAATCAATTTATCTTGCACAGAAGTTAGCTTTTTAACCAAATCAGAGCATTCCCGATTGGCAGCTAGCAGCTCCAGCTCTCTTTGTGCAAGAGATTCTTCCAAGGAAGCCTTATCTTCTTGAACAGATGAAGCACTTGAACCTCCTACAACATTCTTCTCAGTCAGTTTATCCACTTTTTCTATTCCTGTCTCACCCAATCTAGCAGAAGGCATGGAGGCCAATTTCTCCATTTGAAGAAAATCATCCAACAAATCAACCTTGGGTACATCACTAAGCTTTTCAACTTTGCCAGAAACTTTTTCTTTTTTAAACTGATCCAGTTCAGCAATCAGCGCTGAGGCCCATGACTCTGCACTAGGATCACCATCATTTCCATCTTCAGAAATTGAGGTCATGCTTGGTGGATTGCTTGTACTCCCACTTCTTGATCCTTCTAAATGCAACTCAAGAGTAGGTTTCTGTCGCTGTCCCATCAAGGATTCTAACTGTTCCTCAACACTGGAAAGCTTGGCAGCTGTTCTAGCACACATAACTCTAGAAGCCTTAAGCTCACTGTCTCGCTTTAATAAAGTGTCTTTTAACATCTTAGATTTTTCCTCCATTGCTAACAGGCGTTCTGTAAGATATTCAATCTCTTTCTGAGTATGTTCCCGGTGACTATCATTTGAAAACTCCGTAGAAGAAATAGGTGAAGTGGCACTCCTACCGAGAGACTTCCTAAATTTCACTTCCCCAGCTTCCTTTCCAGCTGTCTCTACTTCAAGTTTCATTTGAGCAAGCGAAGCAGGCCCTGGTAACCTTTTGCGCACTAGACCCCTCAGTCTCTGGCACTCAGCCTCCAACTTAGCAGTTTTTTTAACAGTTTCTGAATGTTGCTTGGTCGCTACCTCTGCAGATTTCTTACATAGGTCCCTTTCATCAATTATCGAGTCCATTTCCTTACTGAGTGATTGAAGCTTGTACTTGAGGGCTGTATTTTCACTTTCTAATGATTCAAGCTTCACCTGAAGAACTTTGATCTCAGCCTCAGCTTGATTTTTGGCATCATGTATTTCCATTAACTTTGAACTTTCTTGCAGAGAATTACCCATTGTATTATGCTTTACTTTTTCCTCAAGTAACAGCTGCTCCAATTCAACTATTCTGGCATCAAGCTCAAACTTCATTTTGTCCCATTCTATGGCCTTTTTCGCCACAGCCTTATGAATTTTCTCCTCATTTTCCTCTCTTACTTGCCGAAGCTGCCGCATGCATTCTTTCAAAGCACCATCCAAATGGCTAACTCGATCTTCTAGTGCAAGCTTTTGCTGTGTTACGGTATCAAACTGTTGCTTTAAAGCCATTGCTTCTGTTTCAGCCTTCTCCCAACCTAAAAGAAATACAATTGACTTCATCATAGTAATCGAAGAGATGAGCTTATAGAATGACTTCATTCTGTTCTAAGACCAAAAGAAAATTAAATGTGGTCTTGAAAGTACTAAGAATTAGAAATCTCAAAACTGCAAGTTCTATATTTGCCAGATTTTCCAAAGGGAATCCCACATCCTAGGATACAATATAGTTGCAACTAAAGATGTGCCATATAAATGATGAATGAAATCCCCATGCTGATCTGATAAATTCAAGAGGAAACAAAGGCTACCTGACACAGCTTCTTCCGCTACTTTGGCATGCTGCTTCACCAAATTATCCTTGGCAGTATTGTCTGAAAGGACCAGTGACAGCTTTTCATTCAAACTCTTTAGCTTCTCCTCTGACTGTTGCCACGCCATCATTGCCTCTTCTGACATGTGGGCATGATTTGCAGCAGCTATGGAAGTGTCCTGTTGGACACAAATTCAGCTATGCAGTCAAAAGAATGGTGTTTAGCATGAATGCTTACAAATAATAAATCACGCTAACTGGAAAAAGTAGAGATCTAGTACAGAATGCCAAGTATAAATGGCAACTTGGTGCCATGGACTAGCTTTTCAGTTGTCTCAAACAAAAAATGCATTTCAATAAATGGTATGGCCACATATAAAGGAAAGAATATGTCTTGACTCTTATGATAATTCAAGCTTGAACATATCATACAAGCCTTTCTTCTTCAGACTGAAATGCAAAAGCAAAAACACAAACTAGACCCACAACAACACTGCTGTGCAAAAGTATAAAAGACTAAAGGCAAAAACATTTAATTTGGTACAAATTTCAAATAATCAAAGGAAAAATTTATTCCTCTTTCCTTCTGCTTCTACCATTTAGTTCCATCTTCTTTCCCAAATCTTTGGTTAGGTTCAGATTAGAATAACATCAAGTTCATTTTCGATTAGGATGGAGTCCGCATTGACCGGTTAAGAACCCAACACGAATTTACTTAACCCCTAACACTGATGTTTGTCGACTGGTCAGTATAGAGATTTCACCATGGATATAGATTCTATACACAAAATAGAACAAAATATAGATATCATCTAGGGCGTAATCTGTTTACTCCATCACTGACATATTAGATAAATCATAATACTTAGAATCTTCTGACAGACCTAACAATTATTTTCTGTAGTCTATTTCTCATAACCTAACATCTTCATACCATCTCCATTTTGTTCTCACATCATCTCTTTATCACACAAATGAATTCAACTCTTCATGGTACAGAGTCCAGACCCATTCGTCTTATATATGTTTACTTAATCCATAATTTACAACAGTTAATTACTATTAGTAATACCAACACAAGCATATCACCCCTCAATCCACTCTCCCAGCTCTTAACCAAAACTTTATAAGCTTTGTTAAGCCATTGACCTGAGCTTCTGAGTCAAACTTTATGCTTACATCGAGACAGTACAATACAATGTCAATCTGCATCTCCACACTTCAATCTATAGTCAATCCAACCAGCATAAAACACTCCAGCTCCACGAGTTTTCAATCTACTTGTTTGATGACAACCTATGTTAATGATAGATTATAATACCTACTCATATAATGTCATCCTATACTGGCATTAGTCACTGTGACCTGCATGTAGTCGTCACTCTCTTATACTATGTGCTTATCTATCTCAATCCTGGTTCAATCCTTCTTGTGCTCAGTTTATGACTGCATATTAACCAACCAGTCAAGAATCCGAGATTTTTCAGGTTCAAATATACAACTAAAAAGTCAAAAATTTGCAAGACGCAAAAACTCTTAGGTATAATTACACAATTTTATGCCTAGATAGGTTAGCATTTGGCCTTAATCCCAAGCTTTTCTTCACTCTCAAAGAAGTTCTATAGCCAAGTTTCAATGGCTATAAGTTTATACATATTTAAGGCAATTCCCTCATCAATTTTGTTCGCAGTGGCAAGTTGATCATTATTCAACCCCTGAGCACTTACTTGGCATATTGCATGCATAACATCTAGGAAACCTTGTCTGAAAGCAAATCTCAAAGTCCAACAAGAATTGCCTGATGACAATAGCTACTATGGAATAAAACCTAGAAAATCCTACTTGTTTCTCCTCTACAACCACTTCTATCTTCTTATACTTTATTTGTCTAACCTCATCGTTATTCTACTCCTTTTGCAAGGAAACCTTGTGCTCATATTCAAAGTTAAAATCTTTAAAATGCCCTATCCTTTTCAATATGCCATCGGTTAATTGAACACCCATTTCTCTCCCACTTAAACAATTATCCACTCTTCCTTAATTAGTGTTGCACTTTCACGGTAAGTCCAACAGAATCCATGTAACAAGCAGCTAATCCCCCAAAACAAGTTCAGTTCATTCCATCGATGAGGTGAGTTACTTATTTGTCAAACTCAAGATCATGTGCACACGGGGATTAATGGCCTCTTTCAACTTGGGAATATATTTGGATTTCTACATTTTTCATCTTTGGCAAACCATCGACTATTACTTCTCTATGCTCTCTTGAAAATAGTTCTTTTACGAACTTGATAGTTTATTTGTTTGCTTAAGTAGCCTTTTCCCTATGCTCAATAATTCCTCAACGCACTTCCCTTTGTTATCTAACTTTTGTCACACTATTAGAGTGTTGTGTCCCCGATCCAAATTCCAATTAGTACCATGAAGTAAAGCTTCATGGTACTATGAAATCCCCATCTCAAATGCACAAACTTCATCGGTTGCTATGAAATCCCCATCTCATTCACCTCATGTCCAGCTAAACAAAAACATACAACATTGATTTTACATCTCCTAAAAGCCACATCAGACAAGCACACATCTAGCCAAATAGGAATTGTTTTTACCCAATATTCTAATTCTAACAAATCGTGCAAATTACCAGAGATTTAATTAGTGATTAATCCCAGCAAAGTGTATAGTCTTAAAGCCACCTCATTTGCAACCTCAACACCAATCATTCTTGAGTATTGTTTTTGGATTTTATTTGTTAAACCACTACAAGACTACCATTGGGAAAATCAATGAGAGCATTCAGAGTGCTTGTCAAATTCACAGAATATTGAAGTGTTCGACAACCATTTTAGTGTTGGTCATTGTACTGAAGAAAAATAAAAAGAGTACTGAAAGAAACGAGCCCAATATATAAGTTCCAGTACCATTTCTAGCAAACCTTAAGATCCACATATACAATATCTAGAATATTGGAATTCTCACCAACCATTACAATCGTTGGACTTACAGTACTCTAGCTGGTAAAGAAAGTAATCAGAATAACTGGAAAATCAGAATTACCATTGGGCAAATCAATGAGAGCATTCAGAGTGCTTGTCAAATTCACAGAATATTGAAGTGTTCGACAACCATTTTATTGTTGGTCATTGTACTGAAGAAAAATAAAAAGAGTATTAAAAGAGACGAGCCCAATATATACATTCCAGTTCCATTTCTAGCAAACCTTAAGACCCATTATCTACATATACAATATCTAGAATATTGGAATTCTCAACAACCATTACAATCGTTGGACTTACAGTACTCTAGCTGGAAAAGAAAGTAATCAGAATAACTGGAAAAACTAGTTTTACTAGCAAAGTACACTCCAAAGCTAGTAAGACTCAAGGTCTAGATAATTAGTACACACAAGACTTTGCCAGGGATCAAATTCCTTACTTTACCAGGGATGAAATTCCTTACACATTACAAATATAACAAAATACACAAGTCATTGTCAAGCAGGTTGTGGTCAAGCAGTAAATCAAGTGAGTCTTCTTTACAAAGACTTGGGTTCAACCCTGCCTAAAACACATTGCTCTGCTAACGCAGCCAATTTGTTGTGCTATCTTGTGATATCTCATAGTTAAGTGAGCCTTGGGGGTTTGTCCTATGCAGGAAGACAAAAGCAAGTGCAATCCCTGGGCGCTTTTGTTGGAATAAAAATCCCTCAAATACAGCTCCTCAGCCAAAAGTTTCTGGCCAACAAGGATCTTTCCCCAAAGGATATTTAACCAACTAAAAAGCACACTTTAGAGTACACACTCCACACTTATTGGTTAGATGGAAAATAATAGAGAGAATCCTCCGACAACTCTAAGCACTATCTCTTCCACTCAAGATTTTTTTGGATAACATGTTGACATCCTCTCCTATTTACATCCTACCTTGTAGCATCAAAGCATGCAAGTTTTCTTAATACAACAGACATATTATTACCAATCACTTTTCTCTTTGGGTTGTCATCAACAATCAGCCGACATCTATCTTACTAGCTTAATCGAATTCTCTCCTATTCATTAGATACAATGCCACTCGACCACTGTACTTCTTCGTTTGGAGTCCGTTACACAAGTTACCATTCTGGAACTCTTAATCCGCTCTACACATTTTGGATTTTTTTCCAGCAAGGAAACGTTGGCCTTTTCTGCATTATTATTGGTATACTCATCTAATGTTGGTTTATCTCAACAGGACTTGATCTACCCTGGCATGCAACCAGCAATCTATTACACTATGCTTAAGCCTATCTCACTTCTTTGCTCGCTCAATTCCCCAGTAGCTTCATTGCCAGACATGTATAAGCCAGGTGGCAAAAATTTCTTTGACTCAAATATGCCAATACTTGCTTTGGAGAGATGCCTCAGGGGTCCAATATAACAGCATGCGTATAGGTACCTACATTCTCACCATCGCTTGGGAGATAGGTAGGCTTAAATGCATTACAAATTAGACCCAAGTAAAAATCGAACAAAAATAAACAAAGGAAAAAACAAATAAACAACACCAACAGACAAAAACAAGGGAACGAAAAAAAAAAAAAATCGAACTTATTCTTTTGTAACTTCAAATTTCACCACTAGCAAACGGAACAAGAACCTGGCTCAGGTGCAGTTACTAATAAATACCCTGGTGAGAGCATTACAAATTAGACCCAAGAAAATATCCAGTTTTTTTTCAATCTTATTCTTTTGTAACTCCAAAATTCACAACTAGCAAAGGGAACAAGACCCTGGGTCAGCTGCAGTTACTAATAAATACTCTGGTAAGAACATTACAAATTAGACCCGAGAAAAGATCCAATTTTTTTTCACACTTATTCTTTTGTAACTTCAAATTTCACTACTAGCGAAATGGAACAAGACCCAGGGTCAGGTGCAGTTACCAATAAATACTCTGATAAGAAGGGAATTAATGCATCTTAACATATTATATCAACACAAATCCATATCATTTACGGATGCTACATACTTCAAAAAAGCTTAGGTAAATAATATTTGTGCGCTCAAGGGGGTTAGCTCAACCAGTTGCAAATGTTGCTGGCATCTGGCCAGCTCCATTTCAAGAGATTCCTGATTTGAATCACATTGTGTGAGGCACACTAGTTTACGCCAATGAGTTTACTTGAATGTCGAGAAGAATCCCTTGGACCTCCCACAAGGTTTTCCATGGAAAAATAAACATAAAAATAACACATATGGAAGCATTACGTCCATGGTTCAAAGTTATGTAGCAAAATTCAGGTCTTTCCTGAAAACAGTTTTGTTAGATTTCCATATCATTCAGAAGATTATGTATTACAACTGGCCACAATAACCACGGAAAAAATAGATCAAGAAAACACACATTGTATTTCTGAATACTATGTTAAATCAGCCAGCCAGAAATGCTGAAGTTTTCAGAACAATGCGTGTAATCACATGCACCTGCCGCGAGACTAAAAGATAAATTCCATCAACTTTGATTATTAAGCAGGTCTGAGGGGCATCTCTTAGACGCAATCACTGCATCAAATAAAATGGTTCTATGAACAGTACTAGTCATTTTCAGTCACCTGATCATCAGAATGTCTCGAAGAATGAACAGGCGATGATTCCGAGCTCCCAATTAAGCCAGTAATTCTTTCTGAAGACCTTCTCCTCCAAGACCAACTCCGCCCATCCATCTTGCACTAAGACCTGTAGACATATACGCATTAGGCTGATATTCCAAGGACAAAGACCCTCTTGTGCCTGCGAAGGTGTTTGCCAAGACCTCCATACCATTACATTCAGCAGATATTATTCAAATCTCGTCAGTTATACACCACCTAAGTTACCCGAATTGAAAATATGAACAAACATAGTAAATTTCTCGAAAGGTGAAATGTGCAACAGAAAAGATGCAGAGTGCCAAAGATCAAACTCCATTGCATCCCTGACATATTAAGGTCACTGACTGTGATTGGTCATTCCTAGGACAAGAATATATTTCTAATATTTATTTTCTTGCACACAAACATTATTTCATATAAAGTCCTTTACTCCCTTTCCAAAACTATAGTATATCCTGCAATGCTTTACATATAACCCTAGTTGTAAAACCCAACACTGTCCGCAGCATTTTTGTGTGTCTGAAAAAAAAAACTGGTTTAACTCAAATCCGTAACCAGAAAAAGATACCTTTGATCTACTGATAACCCCTGAATTAAACAGCATTTACAGAGAATGATTTCATGGGCCCAGAGAAAATGGGTCACAGGAGACTCATAACAGCATTCCGTGTATAAATCTGTAGATTTCCGAGCAACCCATACAAAGCTTTGCTTGGCTTATTTACAGACAACCCAACTGGTGAAATGGGCCATGGAGATCTCTAAATTGATCTATACCGCAATGAGCTACCTCCCATAGTTTTAGGTTGTTAGATTACAAACAGAAAATGTAAGTAAAAAATTAACACAACAGTATCAGGTCCTAGAAGAGGAGCAGCTTTCAACTCTACCCAAATGCTTCTATCATTCTACAGTTCAAACAGAATATTTTTTGAAAAAAACCAACACAAAAAACATCCATGAGTACAGTTTAAATTTAAAAAGCATATATACCAAAAATAAGTACATGAATCCATCTCTATCATTCCTCAACAAACAATGAAGGATGATAAAATGAATTTCCATACATTTACACTCTTCCATTTTCATCTTTTTGGGTATTTTCTCTTTCTTTTTACCAGTCTGCTTTCACTTCCCCTCTTCCTGCTCGCTGGGTCAAACTTCTTGTCCAAAATAAAACTGTCATGCCCTTTCCCTTTCGATTATTCAATTATTCCCCTCCTTTCCCGCTACACGGACACTTTATCTTAACAATCTCAAATGTTTCAACTAACTTACCTTTCACTGCTATCCATATATCTTATTATTGTGTTTCTCGAAATAGATTATAGTTTATAAGGTATGTTGTCGCCTTCAGTTCGCTGGGTGGGAACGGGGCTGCATTTCGATGGATAAATTATTTGTCAGACCGTAATTTAGGTGTTAAGTATGTTCAAATTCTGCAAAATTTGTCATCTAAATTTGTTGAAAAATCTGTACGTTGAACCAATTCATTCTCTAATTGTCAAATTTGACAGGCGGGCTGGATTTCAAATTCCAACCGTGAGTCGAAGTTTATCCGAATTAGGTCAAAAAGTTTGATTATCGCTTATTTTGTTTAGGTTTTACTTAAAAATCTCTATCCCTAAAGTGACACCGCGTTGAAAATTGCTCCCACCTGTCATTAAATAGTTACGTTGTCTCTTTTAATATAACTTACCTTCTACTCCAATCAAGGACATGTGACTGGACTATGCTTGTAAGCTTGGCGTTTTCTCCTTTTTTCTCCCACTGCAGTCATACAGAGCCACTTAGGCTTCTGGTGATGATAACTTCAAAGGCAAATGATGCTCACAACCTTCACACGCCTTAATGATGAAAAATTTCACACGGCTTAATGTACGGAAATGGAACTTTTTCTCTACATAGATGCCAGTTTCCACACATGATCATTCCATGTGAAGCATCTTCAACGCTCTCTTCAGGGATGGAAATTTGGAGGTGTGTGGAAGGCATGTGAGTACAATGTTGTCATCACGGTGGACATTGAGTTGAAAGCTCCGGACAAGGATTTGAAAGTTGTAAAAGTTATTTTGGATGAGTTTGATAAAACCAATTTTTGGTAGTTGTAAAAGTTATCCTGGATTAGGATAATAATTAAGTTTTTGATTCAAATTTTGTAGTTAAGTATAATTTATTTTTTATTTTAATTTTTTTTACTTACTATGTTTGGATATATGAAAAGGTTTTTTATTAATTTTGGATATATAAAAAGGTGTTTTATTAATTTTATTTGCATAAAGGTTATTTTGAAATAAATATAAGGTATTTTGTTGATTAAGAATTTGTTTTTCTTAAATTTAAGGTAATAGGTTAATAACTCAAAATTCAGATGTATATGTTAGGGGTGAAAATTTGTCTTTTGGATTATGAATAGGTTTTTTTTAGGTGGAGTGGTTTTTCTTGAATAAAAGTGATGAGTTTGACATTGTTCACAATAGTAGCTAGTGAGTATCAATAGGTTTTTTTTACGTGAGGTGGTTTTTCTTGAATAAGAGCCATGAGTTAGACACCATTCACAATAGTTATTAGTGAATGTCAATGAATTCTTTTAGATGGAGTGGTTTTCCTTGAATAAGAATAATGAGCTACACATCATTCACAATAATTTCTAATAATTTGTGCTCTTCCTACAAGTTGACCATTGAATTACAATATATATGTAATTCTTTTGTTGTTTAAGTATTACAATGTCATAATTTTCTTAGTGGAAAAATAGTGAATCTTTTTTGTGTAAATGCAACTCAATGTTATCAATAATGGGGTAGATTCAAAGAATATTTCAAAAAAATAAAAGAAAAACATTTCTATATTTGCAGCATGCATCATGGTTCTACAAGATTTGGAAGTGGAATATCCCTTTAAAATTAATCTTATTTGTCTGGTTCATATGGAAGAACAAAATTCCTACCTGGGACAACCTCTCGAAGAGAGGATTGACAGGTCTCGATTATTATATATTCTGCATGAACTCCATGGAAATAGCAGACCACATATTTTTCACTTGCCCAACTACTTGTCTGGTTTGGAGGCGAATTGTGCATTTACTGCACATAACAATTGACTAGGCATCTAATTTAGAACAAAGTATAAATTTTGGGTGTGACGGTACTACTAAAAACAAGGAGATGCTTGTTTACATAGCTTGGGAGATATGGTATGCTCGTAACCACTATATTTTTTATAGTCAGCTAATATACACTTCTTGAATCTGCTTCAGGGCTTTATCGTGGATGACAGCCCTCTCCGGAGACTATAATTCCTAAAAGCACATCCAAGTGGATGGATTTTCTGACAATAAGTCTTCCTACTGGATGTTTTGACAATGTAGCGCAATTGGGCATGTGCGGGTGTGGAGCAGTTCTTAAATTAAATGGAAACTCACAGTACAGTCTCTCTTGGAATGGAGGTCTAGGCACAAATTCTAGAGCATAAATTATTGCTCTACGGGGATTACTTTGGTTCGCAAAAGAGAAGCAAATACATAGCCTCAACATATATGGAGACTCTAGATCTCTCGTAGAAGGAATACAGGGACAAACTGATTATGACCCGCCCAATTTAGCTGGATGGATCAATAGGATTAAACACATATTGGGCTCCTCACAAACTTCACAATAAATCATATGTACAGGGAAGCAAATATGGAGGCTAACAAATTATCTAAAGAAGGTCTTATTGGGGAATATGGAGTTATGAAATACAAATACATAGAAGATATGAACATCAAGGAGGAAGGAATGATCTGCTTGTCGTAACATCTTATGCACCTATTTTCTACTTTTTGTTTTATGTATGATGATCATATATATATGCTAATGAGGACTTATTAGAAACTACATTTGGAAATAGTTTTTTGTAAGCAACAGTAACATCTTATGCACCTATTTTCTACTTTTTGTTTTATGTATGATGATCATATATATATGCTAATGAGGACTTATTAGAAACTATATTTGGAAATAGTTTTTTGTAAGCAACAGTACAAGGCTGAAAGAATTTCAAGAGTATGTCTGAGATTAGACTTACATGCTATACAGGAATACTATTATGAATCTTTCTTGGGCAAAAGATGAACCATATCCCTCTTAAATGTATTGGTCTTCTATTTATTGGTCTTTATCTCATTAATATTAAAGCCAATATTGTTTTTCTTATTTACTAAAAATTGTACTCAAGGTAATATAAAATTATAAGTTATAATAAAGCTTAACATATCATGTGAAAGAATCAAAATTAAGTAAAAAAATAACAATAATTTCTCTCAAATAAATTCAATCAATTAAATAATCATTTATATATATTAATAATCTAATTCTATTAAAAACTAATTTATAATTTGTTAAGAAGATTAACACATTAACCTTTCATTTAAATATAATGGTCCACAAATATTGTGAACAATTTTAATGCTCAAGTACAACATCATTAATAACAAGGTCTCTCATGATTTATTATAATTAAAAGGTATAAATAATTAAGTACATGGTCAATTTCCTTGCTAGTGTTTACTATTTAGGATATATTTCATTCAACCATATTATTAAGAGAATGAAACATGTTTTTTAATAATTTGCTTTGTGGTACATATTTTGAGACATGGTAAAAGTCGTAACATGTTAACTACCATCAAAAATATATTCCTCTAAAAATGTTAAGAAAATGGAGCATGTGCTTTAATGATTTGAATATATTCATCCAACCATATTAAGAATGAAGTATTTTGTTTTTTAATGATTTTTTAACGTGTATATTACGAGATATGATAGAGTTGGTTGGGTTGTTTCTAATGATTTGTTTTGTTCCCTATATGAAACATGATAGAGGTCATGACATGTTAACTACCATGAATGGTGGGATGTATGCATTTAACCCTCTTAAGAGAATGAAGCATTTATTATTATTATTTTTTAATGATTTGTTTTGTTGTATACATAATGAGAAATGATAGAGTTCACAATATAGAGTTGATTTGGGTGTTGGTAAGAGGACTCAAAGTTATTATTTTTAAGTGGTTTTTACAAAGTTTAAAAAATAATATTATATTATATATATATATATTAAATAACGAAAGAAAGAGTTTTATGATTACATTAATTTTTTAAAAAAGTTTGGAAATTATAAAATTTGAGTGAAGTTTGTTAATTGTTAATGGGAGTTTTTTAAAATTTGAGTTTGGTTAATTGTTAATAGGAGTTTATTTTTTTAAGATATTAAGATTATTTTGTTTGGAAACTATAAAATTTGAGTTGGTTAATTGTTAATGGAAGTTTTTAATTTTGAGTTTGTATATTGTTTTAATGGGGTTTATTTTTAAAGATATTGGAGATTATTAGTTTAAAATAAAAAAATGTATTATAATAATTATTTAAATTATAATTATTAATGGTTATATTTTTTTAATTTTATGTTTGAATGTTAAATTTTATAATTTAAATTTTCTCTTATATATTATTGTTTGTTTATATTTCAATTTTAATTTATGTTTATATTTTCCAAGAATGAATTTATTTGTTTGTTTATTGTATCAATTAATGTTTTTTTTTAAATAGATTACATAAAGATTATATTTATAGTTAGAATGATTTGATAGTAGAGATCAAAAAGAGATGAACGCATATTTTTTTTTAGCAACAAGAGAAATAGACTCTTGTCAATAGTTAAAACCTATATACCAAACTCCAAGGAGCGAGGACAAGAAAGAACAATATAAACGAAAACTAGATATCATGCATCCACTAGCCAGAGGCTACAATAGAACAAAAATTACATGATAATTTAAACTAATGTCATGCATGTAATAGCGAGAGGCTACAAACAAAGTCAACAGTGATACGACATAGATAAAAGATAGTCAATTTCACTGTATGTGAGAAGCTTCTCCAGCAAAACCAAAGAGCCACCACCATTGTCATTTGACAAAACCGAAATTAAAGGGCCATCCAGCACATATAGAAATCACAAAGCTATAGAACAACTCATGAAGTGAAATGAACAACAAATCCATACTCATACCGAAATAAGCACAAAACCAAGAGGACCACAAAAAAGACGAAATATCTTCACAAGTCCATGTAGTTAAGAGCAAAACAACGATCAACATCACTGGAGCAAACTTGTCAAGAAATAGACGAAAACTTGTATACTAATTTCTTGTCATGATCTGAAGAGACGATAGTAAGATCTTGAGCATTATCAACTGGTGGATCAGTGGGATCTCCAGGGGGATTCGTAAGATCACCCGACCTCGAGTCCAACACCAGATAACTTTCCAACTGACTCAAATGAGAGTTAGTGATATCAAGACTTAATTTGTGTTCCTTCAAATAAGTTTGATGTCCTCTAGCCCAGAGAAAACATTGTAATTTTCAACTTGTTTGTATTTAAAAATCAAACATAACAGAGTATCCATTTGTCGATGCAAGCACAAACAATGCAAGAAGTGAATTTGTCGCTTCCAAAATCTACTTAGATCTGGAATCTATCACCCGCAAGCTCTGAATCAAAATGATAGGGGCGGTCTCCTCATTCTTTCAACTGTAGCAACATAATTTCTTTCCTCACTTCAAGATGAACAACATCGAAAAAAGTAGCCACTGAGTCGTAAGCGAAAGGCCAAATTCATTTGAATTTAACACTACCTAAACCACCTCTTCTACTCACCATTCTCTGGCAAGGAGGCATAATGGCAGAAGCAAAGGAAAAATGATGGCAACCACTTAGAGGACAACGCCCGAAAAAACATGCAAGCAAACAAACCACCACCCCTTTAGTGCCAAACTAAAAGACAAGCATATTGTCTCCCAATTGCCATACCAAAGGTCCAAATTCGAGTATAGATTGAAATTCACCACACTTCAAAGACATGAAATACCTAAAATTGCAACCCCATACCAAATCCTGAGGACTCCAAATACTCAAACTAACAACAAGAACACTCCCAACACCCAAAGCAAGTGACAACATAAACAAGGCGATATCGAAACTCAGGAGATGATTGTGATCTTTAATTAACTTAGCAACTCCCCAATTCACAAATCCACAGAACTCCAGAGATGCAAACCATAAAGGACTAAGCAAAACCCTGAAGAAATTCCAAACATCGACAGACAAAGCTAGAACCCCCTCTGCTTCAGTGCCAAACAAAAATATGACCAGAATACCAACACCCAAACACAAGAACTAGACATGGAGAAGAAATACCTTTGAATTCACTATCTAATATGAGAAAAATGGAGTGTATGATCACTAGTTCAAACACAAGTCCAAGTTATGTAACACGCAAATAAAGAACAAATAACATTGACCCCACCTACTATTCAGCATGAATAAGATCGAAAATAGGACTACAACCTCAAAAGCAGGGTTGAGCTCTGCGACATGCACACAAAAGACTAAGGAATGAGACCAGGTGAAGGAGGTTGAGGATTGATCTTCACCTCCACTCCCTTGATGAACGTACTTCCGCCACCCTCTTGAATTTACCATATGTTTATAACGATAGGACGTCGGATGTGAAAACCAACTACCCTTACTTGTACATTGCCATGTCATGGTTATAACGAGATAAATGTTATGGCGACACATCTTTTGAAGAATGGTCGTTCCCTCCGTTGTTCGTACCCCCATTAATAAATAAATAAACTTCATGATTTTTTTGCAATGTTGAAATTTAAAATTCATGAAAATGAAAAAAAAAAAAAATTATATTTTAATATGCATTCATAAAAATTAATATAACATTAATTTAGAATTAGCCACATTGAGGATATGTAATATTATAGTTGTAATACTTAATGTAGTGGTGGCATTTTTATTGTATGTGTTGCAACATATATGATTATGAAGATTGGTGGTCATGATTCTCTAATAAATTAATAATCACGAAAGATATTATAATAAAT
>APFE030732079.1:189957-215072 GCA_000404065.3 Pinus taeda | reverse complement strand
ATTTTATTTTATTATTTATTTATTTTAATGTAATGAAGATTATTACAACATAGGATGCGCATAAATGTAATGAAGATTATTACAATATATGATGTGCATAAATTAATGAAGATTATTATAATATATGATGTGCATACGTTTTGGAGGGTCAACTCAATTGGTGATCAAAGTAATGTGAAATCTGCGAAAATGAAGAGATCCAAGGTTCAAAACCCCCGGTTGTGACTCGATTTATGGAGAGGAGGATAAGTCATAGACCTCAGAGGTTTACTAGTAGTTACATGTTAGGCAGGTTGTTGGGTTCCTTTGGGATACAAAAAAAACATACAATATGCATACTAGTCTAAGTTTAAAAAAGAAAGTCATTATTCCTGAAAACATGTAATTTTAATGAATAAGTTTAAATGCTATATGATATGGGTTTTTTCTCTTGATTATCAATAGAATTTGGTTACTATAGTTGTAATTTTTCATTGTTAGAATTGCATTTTTGATACATAAATAGGTTTAGTGCCCTCAAAAACCCCATTGCATTGAGATTGCATAATCTCAATAATCTACATCAGTGATTCCATCAATACTTTTAAATTTTAGCTAGATTTCAAACATTAAAAAAAAAAAAAATCAAATTATTATCTAAAAGCAATAGATGCTAATCAAATTTATCATTTTTAATGCATGCTAAGACATGCATAGATGCAATAGGAGAGTGAAATTTGTGGAGGAGGCTTTACTTAATCATTCCTTATTTTTCTCCTATACAAGAGTACAAATGCACCCCTAAGATACCTCATACAAAGGCTATTAAGAATATTGGGATTACATCAAGAAATACAACTTGTAGTATGGCATCTAGTACCTGATAGGGACTAAAGTGTGGAAGCGATTCAAATTGTTGGACTAGAGATAAGGTAATCAAAGATGGATTTGATTAAAAGATGATGGATCCTTTTGTCTTGGCCCATCTAAAGTTCATTTTTTCTCTACTTGAGACACCTAGTTGTTCTAGTCAAAATATTAGCAAGTCTATGCTAGTGAAGTCTACACAATAAGCGATTGGTGAAAGGAATGCTTGCAAAGTGTTTCAAGTAATTCATGTGCACGACAAGTTCAAGTTATTGTGCTTGTATGAAGCTAGGTGCTAAGTTACAATTACTTGAGTGCAAGGAAAGTGTTTAAAGAAATGCAATCCCATCAATCAAACTTGCAATTCATTCAAAGGGAAAACCCAAGTGACATCGATACTATGTGGTTGTTATAAAATTAATGTTGGAACAAATGATGCGGATTTCAGTAGAATTGTAATGACTTCCATTTGAAGGGGAACATATTGAATACAACATATGCAGTGATTCAACTCTCTTTTTGGTTTTATGTATGTGTAGATGAGTAAGGAAATTATTCGGTCTCTAAACGTTATTTTAAGAATGTGATTCAAAATAGTCAACCACTTCATTGGCTCATACCTTCCATGACTTGTGCATATATCATAAAGAGACCAAAAGAGGCACCAAAGATGGAGGCTTTGGAGCTGAGAGTTTTAAAACTCCACTCAATATTTAAATCGAAAGTAGTCCTATGGAGTTTCAATGGTTATTGGCCTCCTTCATCAATGTTATACAAATGGATCCACTCGACTTAGACAAATAATTGTGAGATATATCTTTGATTAGTATGTAATGACTTATCTTGCTATTTAATTACCTAGTATATGTTTAACTCAACTAGATTGATAAAGACTATTATTATAAGGACATTTGAAACTACTTATGTGAAGATAATGTATATTATTTTAAGTTTTTAATGATGATAGTTATGTAATTTCCCTTAAACATGCAAATTAAAATGTTAAGTTTTGGTGCATGGATACCAATTCAATATATATTGTGAATGTATAATTAATGTGATGCATAAAGTTAATAAACAAATTTTGTTTATAAATATAAATATCTCCTATAAAGATAGACATCTAATAACTTTTAGTTGGTATATGTGAAGCAATAATTGAATAAAAATACTTAGTTGTCAACTAGTCTTCAATGAAAAGTTAGATACAATAAAGTGTTCGTGTGTATAAAGATTTGCATTTATTTTTATTATTTTATTATTATATTTTATCCATTCAAATAAGATTCTTAGCGTATAGGATAAGAAGGGCCAACTAACTTTCTTTAAGATTTTTGACATGCAAGGAAATAATAGACTTACAAAAAGGTGGTGAGGATTTTGGCAGGGGATGATGATAACTAAGGGGTAGAAATAAAGCAGAAGGGTTGGAAAATTTTGAGGACGTGTTGAGACCTTGAAAATCGCAACATCAACACAGGGGAAAACCACCCAGTCTGGACCTTAAAACAACTCTTTTTCCATTTAGGTAGTGGCTCCGACTGGATATAATGGGACCGGTTTCCCAATGAAAGGTGATTGAATGAATGTGTAATGCTTATAATGGAGTGAAATAGATGGATTTGCATCAATGAATCAAATGGAAAATATATGCATTAATCTACTCTATAACTCGATATTGTTTAACATTTATCTAGATGTGATCTATAATGATTTTCCTTAATAAATGACAATATAGATTACTCAAACACCAATGGAAATGAAAATATTTCAAGATGATTATGTTGATTAAATAGTTAATCAAAATAATGTGAATAACTCATATCACATTTAGAATATCAAAGCAAATTTCTTAACATGTATTTAAAAATATCAATGGCAGCATGATCATAAATGAATACATGTAACATTGTTCTTTAAATACCATGTAATAAGCAATCTGGAAAGATAAATTCACTATTTATTTATGAACAAAACAGAGGTACAAAGATAGAAATACCATATGCATGTTGCTCAGCTCATAAAAGAAATAACAGTAGTTTATTCCTTCTCACAAAGATGATCTCAAAATTATAGAAATGCAACTTCTAAAAATTCTTTATGAAAATTCCTAAAACCTTGTTCCAGTCGTTCTATTGAGAAAAGTATGAAAGTATAATAGTGTGAACTTTCATAAGCCTTTCTTCATAAAATTCCAGACCCTAATTTCATACAACAAGTAAGCTTAAATAACAGAAAAACAACTGAATGTATTGTGCAGAGCGTTGAGGGCATTTAAACAGATCCCTTCAATAACACTTCAAGAAAACTACTTTTTTTGGTAGAAATTTCTGAATGTGATTTGTTGTCTTCATAGGCTTTGTTTGTTCCATCAGATTATCTGGATGATTGTCCATCTGTTTGAACTGAATTGTCGCTTATCAGCACAGTTGTCTTTTTCTGTCATGAACCTGAACACGGAAAACAAAAATAGATAAGTAAAAATTAAATGAGACAGATAAGCGAGTTGTATTTGAAACAAATCACGTTTTGCAGGAAATCAGGAGAAAAATGTAGTGCGTAATAGATATCGAACACAACCGTCATGAAGAGGAATGCAGAGTGAGGTCTGTGGTAAGAGAGGCAGAGTTTATGGTCTTCTCGTAAATCACAAAACAAACGCTGATGAAAAGGGGAGGCTTAGTGGTTTTTTCGGAGGGGGTTCAAAGTGGTAAGTAGTTTGTGAAGAGGGGAGTCCGAAAGAAAAAAGAAGTGAGACGTAGATATAGGGCTGGATGAAAAAACAAATTTTCAGACACCCCCCCTTGAGAAACTTAAAATTGAGCGCAGGGGGGTCCGAAATCTTCTCTATCGTTGATCTGGGTAGATTAGATCTCAGTCGTTTTGATTAAATCACAAGAAAGACGAAATTGCAATCGCTTTTAGACAGGGGGTAGAACTCAGAATAATTGCAATCGCTTTTTTAGGTCGGGAGTACTCCAAACAAAATCGAAAAGGGGTCTCCTCAAATCATATCGCAATCGGCGTTCAGAGCGGAGGAGGAATGGCTTAAGTTCTGTGGCTTTTGCGATTGTGCGGGTGCAGGGGATGTATGAAATGGCATTTATAATCTTATCGGGTCTGGGCTAATCACATATTGCAATCGATATAAGTCAGGAGTATGAACTTAAGTTTTTTTTTAAACTCTTGTGATATTCACGGATGTGAGGGATTTATGGATTGACATACATAATCCCATCAGGTCTAAGCTTTATCACATATCGCAATCAATGGTGTGGGCATCAAGTCTATGGAACTTGTGATTGCACGAATGTGAGGTTTTATCAACTGGAGTGTATAACTCCATCGGGTCCGATATCATATCGCAATTGCAAATAGAATTAGCGGAGGGGTCTTACCTTAGTGTATTATTTATTTGCGATGCGAGGGAGCGGTAAAAAATAAAACTCCAATTATTTTGAGTTTTTGTTAAAATAACCCATGTTTTAATACTTAGGGATTTAAAATCTTAAGTGTGATCTGGGTCTCGGGGGCTATTTAAAATTTGGTTTTTTATAATCAAGGTTTAATACTCAAGTTTTAATTAAAAAGCCTAAGTATTAAACTTTGGTTATGGGATTTTATTAACAATTTTTATGTTGATTTTCTATTTTTTGTAAAAAAATTTTTGTTTTTGTTTTTTAAAGAAATAAAGTCAAAGGATTTTTAAAACTAAAGGGTCGCTATTTTAATATAATAAATCTCATAGGAAATTTATAATATGTTAAAATGGGGGTTGTTGAACGATACAACAATTGGCGATTCATTGGAAGAACGAGTTATCTTTGATAATAATGAAATTTTCCAAAAATTTTAGTAAAAATAATTTAGGAAGTGGAAACTACTTTTTGAAACATTTAGATAAATAAAATTACTTTGACTATAAAACTCATTAAATTGCAATTTTTTTTTTAAATCTTTCGTGAATGAAAAACACATATTTACTTGTATCAGTCATTAATCAATTTATAAAAATAAAGTAGGGGGTTTTTTACGACTTAGCTTATAATGTACTCATTCATCATAGGTAGAGCCACTACTGCCAACAAGCTTTCATAGCCTTGACAGGGTTACCTTTTAACCAACAATAATCAAGCATCCCATCCATTTAATAGTGCAATAATTAGATGTAAATTTTATTTTTCTTTTCTTTTCTTTTTTATGCTAAAAATTCATTATCCTGGTTTGGTGGCTAGATAACGACAATGTCATTCGTTGATAATAATTAAAACTGAACAAGCTGGCTCTTGATGAGACCCCTTGTCTTACAATTAAAAATCATAAGCCATTACCCTGATTTGGTGTTTAGTGTGGTAATGCTAATTTAGTTGGTTCCCTATGAACATGGTACACAGGCTCATGATGAGACCTCTTATCTTTTTAGATTTATTATATTTTAGAATTACACACTAAAAATTCTATTTTTAATGGATGGGGAGGATAATTGACTCCTTAAGAGTTTTGGATGACAAATCCGAGTTGAAAGGGCTTTAGTCGTAAGACGGTCTTTACTTTTTAAGGATAACCTTTTTTGACTAAAATTAGAGTAAAAGGATATAATTTTTGAGGTTTTTTTAAATATTTTACAACTTAATGAAAAATATTTTCGAAGTTTTATCATTTTTATCTAATTTTCAATTTTGGTAACTGTTTCTTAAAAATTCCTATCTTCAAATTAAAAAAATTAAAATAACTTCAAGAGATGTTTGAAAAGTCAATAGAGTATTATTTAACATTTTATTAACAAAATCTGTAAAAAGAAATAGATTGCAGCGGGATGTACAATCGAAGTGATATTTTACAAATTTTCTTTTTTTCCTAAGAAAAGAATTTCTTTAAGATGAGCCCATTTACAAGAAGAGAATATATCTTTCCTGATAAATCTTGAAGTATAAATGTAGATGGGCCTATCTGTTCAACAATATGAAATGGACCAAGCCATAATTTCTGAAATTTGGTATGTTTCCCTTTTTCTTCGTGTGTTTTTTCCCACTTGAGAACTAGATCTCCAACTTGGAAGGATCTTTGTGTTACTGAAATTGCATCAAAAAAAGCTTTCACCATCTGTTGATGTTTGGTGTGTGCCATTTTGGCATTTTCACTTTCTTCTTCTAGTTTTAGGATTTGTGAATTTCTTAATTGTAAGGAAGAAGAAGGAGTTTCTTCAATAAATTGAACTAGGGCTAATGAAGGAAAAGTTAAATGTGATGGAATCATGGCTTCCTTCCCATATACTAAGTTGAATGGTGAAGTGCCTATAGAGGCCTTTTGAGTTATCTTATCAACCCATAGAGAAAATATTAAAGCTTTGTGCCAGTTTCTTTGATTTTGATCAATAGTTCTTTTGATTATTCTAAGGAGATTTTTATTATTGGATTATGCCAAACCGTTTTCTTAGGGATAGTAATTAGCATAATATCTGAGTTTCAAAACTCTCCTAATTGCAAATTCAATCATACTGGTACCCGAAAATAAGACACATTATCAAATATAAGCGCAGAAGGCAAACCAAATCTTGTAATGATAAATTGTTCAATAAATTCAATAACAGATTCAGAATTGACTACTTTTAGCAGAATTGCTTCCACCCACTTAGTGAAATAATTTGTAGTAGTCATAAAATATTTATGTTGTTTAGAAGAATGAGGAACAATCTCACCTATGACATTCAGTCCCCATTGGTCGAAAGATTGTTTGATGTTGACTAACTGCAAAGGCAAGGTTGGTTTCCGTTGTCTTCCGGAAGCAATTTGGTGTGTTTGCATTTCCATATGTATGCCTAAGTATATTTAAAGAGAGTGCGCCAATAGTATCCAGCATGTAAGATTTTGTGTGCAGTAGTATTTCCTCCAAAGTGTCCACTTATTGGTCCAGCGTGAAGTTCCTACAAACTTGTTTGTGCTTTAGACTTTTCAAGGCATCTTAACAATATGGAATCATAGTTTCTCCTAAATAACACATTATCAACAATCTCATAATGAATTGCTTTTAATCGTAAAGCTATTTTTCTTTTATGATTGAGTTTGGGAGGAGCATATCTATTTTTCAAATAAAAGATTAAATCAGTGTATTGGGACTCAACATCAATTACACTTACCTCAGAAGTGTGTTCATTGTTACCTGTGTCCACTTCAACTCGTATGTTGGATTCCCCTGTAAGCAACTTGTAGAAACCTTCCCCTCTGACAATTTTGGTTGGTTTAATTTCAATATCGTACTCCTATAGAGCTATTATCCAATTTGCTCTCCTTTCTCCTAATTCTTTCTGTATTAGAAATTGTCTCATTGTTGGGAATGGGACTATTACTTTCATATGCATTTTCCAAAGAAAAGGTCTAAAATGCTTTACAGATTTATATATAGCAAATTCTTGCTTTTCTACTTCTGAATAATTCAATTAAGCACCGTTGGAAATTTGAACTGAAAAAAGAGATGGACACTTCAATTTTCTAATTATTAATATGTGTCAAAACAATGACATAAGATGTTGAAGAAGCAAAGATATATAAGATGAAATGGTCGGAGAAATTTAGAGTATTTAAATAAGGAGCAATTATGATTGGCTGTTTGATTAAATTAAATTCTTGCTTTTCATGATGACCCCATTTAAAAACTGCGTCTTTCTTAATCATTTATTGTAACGACAAAATAATTTGTGAGAAATCAGGGACAAACTTTTTGACAAAATTGATTTGTCCAAAAAATGATTGCATGCTTTTTTTGTTATGTGGTGGAGAAATTTTTGAAATTTCTTTTATTCTATCAAGGTCAATGTAAATTCCAATTTTTGACATAATGAATCCTACAAGTTTCCCTTCACTAAGAGCGAAAAATAATTTTTCGGATTTAATGAAATCCCATATTTTCTACAGCATTAAAAAATTTATCTTAAGTCCTGCAACTGATTATTTTTGTTCTTTGAATAAACAATAATGTCATCCAATTAAACAGCAATCGTTTTGTTTATTAAACCTTTGAAGGCTATATCCATGGCTCGTTGGAAAGTGGCCCCTGCGTTTATTAAATCAAATGGCATTTTTTGGCAGGCATAAGTTCCCCATTTAGTTCTGAAAGTAGTCTTTAGCCTATCATCTGGGTGGACCATGATTTGATTATATCCTGAGAAACCATCAAGGAAAGACATAAGTTCAGAACCAACAACTGATCGTAAAATTTGTTCCATAGTGGGTAGCGGGAAATTATCCTTTTGACTGGCCTTATTGAGATTCCTAAAATCTATACAAATGCGGATATCACTGTTTTTCTTCCTAACAGGTACTAAGTTGGAAACCCATCTTGAATGCCTAACAGGAAAAATGATTTTAGCCTTAAGGAGTTTATTCAATTTCGTTTTGACTTGATTTTCTAAGTTTAGATGAATTTTCCTTAATTTTTGTTGGACATGGTTATCATTAGATGTCATTGGAATTGTGTTGAATGATGGAGGTGTCAAATGTTTTGAGATCTTTGTAACTCCACGCAAAGATATAATTAATTTTTTTTTAACAAATGAAAGAAGGATAATCTTTCTTTAGATGAGAGACAAAGTCCTAAATTGATATTATGAGGTTTAAGATCTGTCCCAAGGTTTATTAATTCAAAGCTCAAAGTTGAACTTTGTAGTTTTGAATTAGTAACTCTTTTGAATCATAGAGATCCTCAAGTTTTACTACAGATTTGGGTATGGTATTATCATCGATTTTATGTTTTAATTGATTGTCGTGTTCATCTTCATCAATTATTTGGTCATTGTATGATTTTTCAGAAGTAAGAAGCTTAAAATGTCTTCATCATCATTAAATACCCGCCAAGTGGTGATATTATCAGGAATGGATGGTCTAAAGATTAACTCTACAGAAAATCTAGCGAGACTGTAATCTTTGGATGGGATCAGTTTTAATGCAACGTTAACAAGAAGCTCAACATTGGCATTCTGAATCCTAGGAATAGCAGAAATGTTAAATGCTATACAATGTGAAGTGAGAGACTGAACCAAAGACTAGTAATGCTTCAAATGTGTAGACATACAATGCATCATGTTTCTTATTTGTTTAACTACAATTTTTGAATCTCCAAAAACTTGAAGGTATTTAACGTCAAGGCTAATTGCTTTGTACATATCTTGGACCAATGCCTCATATTTTGCAATATTATTTGTGCATTCGAATTCCAATATGCAAGTCAGCATTGTCTTCACACCTCCAATATTAATCATTGTGCAACTTGCCCTTGCACCATCACTTGATTTCGACCCATCAAAATACAATGTCCAGAATAAAGAATTAACTAATGGTTTTTCTAACATATTTACACATCTGGAAAAGTCTATTTGTGAAAATATTTCAATTTGAGAAGTTACAGAATTACTCAGAAATGGTGACATTTGTGCTTCAAAATTCTCAAAGAATGATTCAGTAGAGTAGTTTCCAAGAATGTTGTTATTAAATGTTACTGCCTCATTTTCACCTTCGAAATCTGTTACTGAATGTTTCATATGTTTTTCTCGGTTGATTCTAATTTAATTTGGATTTCCATTAAATGGGAGCCATAACTGTATAGTTTTTCTGACCAATCTCTACTAAGAATTAAACCGTAGAAATATGGGATATCAACAACTAGTATATCAATTATTTGACAAAACTCAAGATTTGAAGGTAATCTAATAAGAACTGCAATCATTTCTCCTATGAATTTGACTTTTGTCCTATCGAGTTACACAATGTGAATTGTAGTTTTCTGGGGTGACATGTTCAATTTCAGACAAACTGAATACGACATGATATTTGAAGAAGCCCCTGAATCTACCAAGCAGTTATGTACATTTTTATTAAATATTTCCAAAGTTAAAAGAAAAGGAGGGGTATGTGAATTAAACTTGTCACTTATCATAATAGCATCAAAGGAATCAAATAATGAATGACTAGGAGGTTTACCCATTCCTTTAGAAGCTTTGGATACCACAACAACATGAAGAGGAGAAGTAGAGATTGCATTAAATTTTCCAGTAAAAATTTCCGTTGTTGTTTGAGTTTAGTGAGTTAATGAAGGGAAATTTTTGCTTTTATTTTCTTCGTATCCTCAACTATATTGTACTCAATAGTCTCTGAAACTACTAAGGTTCTGGGTGAAGATGGAGAATTGGATGAAGACTGAATTACTTGGGGGGAAGTGGAAGTGGCTTTTTTAACAACATATTTATCTTTAGCAGTGGAAGTTGAAGGTTTATGGTTTGGAATTGGTTGTATAGGATCAACTGGACCTTTACTTCTTATGCTAACAGGTAATGCTTCATATTTATTTTTACTATCAGAAATAGGAAGAATAAAATCCCACATTCCATTTAACTCAACTCTTTGTTCATCTTGGGATTCGTCAGCAGAAAATGTTGCTTCCTCCTCATCTTCATCATTAGTTTCTGCATTAGAGATCATGTTTGGAGGTTGTGGATTAGGTGGCTAATTTCTTCTGTATGTTCTAAAAGGGTTTTTGGAAGAATATTCAACTACTTGTTTTTTTATCTCTACCATCTCATTAACAAAGTTTTAAGGACTCGTTGCGAGCCTTCAAGATCAAAGGGATCTTTAAGTGCTTTCTTTTTAGATTCATCCTTAAATGTAATTTTTTTTTTTTAATCTTCCTGATCCTTTTTCTTTTTTAGTGCATTTATCCCCTTCTCTTCAAACACAACTTCTTTCATGTTTTCTATCAAGGTATTTTTATTAGCTCTATCTACAAAAATTTCTATGTTAGAAGGAAGAGATGAAATATACCATTCAATTTGTACATCGACACTAGGTATAGAAGTAACTCGGATTTTATTTAACAATTTGTTAGATCTGGAATTGAAATCTTTTATCTTTTCCTCTGAATTCTTTTTAAATTGGAAAGGTCATTGATAAGAGATGTGGTTGAGCAACCATCACCAAACTTAGTAAAAAATTGTTCTTCAAAAATATCCCAACCAGTAATAGAATTGGTGGGTAATTAAAAGTATCAAGACCTTGTTGATCCTGTAAGAATGTACGAGAATAATCTAACAACAACATCTTCTTCAACTACCTCATTAATATTGATGGCTAACATAGAATTATGAAGGTTCTCTTTAGCATGTAACCCATCATCGGAATTGAATTTGGGAAGCCATCTTTCAGGATGTTTTGGTAGAGGATGAAATGGTGCTAGCATTTGAACAACTCCCAGATTGGACCACGATTTAGCTGCCATTGTAACAATTGGGGAGGTAGATGTGACGAAAGAAGAACTGGCAACTGTGATATTACTACTTGAGGTAGCACTATTCGTTTGTGTAGAGGAAATGGAAATAGATGAAGTGATTGGTAGAGAAAACAGAAATGAAAAAGGAATAAATGGATATGTTTGTGAATGAGATAATGAGGTAATCTCACTAGTAGATGTTTGGGCATCTAATGTAGTAGTTTTCGTTCGGCGGGATTGAAGTGGAAATTCAAATGGCGGGATGCCAAGTTTTGCACTTCAGGACCGAGTCAAAACACTAGTTTCGTGAAAAATAGAAGTTATACTTCCTTCAGAAACTTCATATGATTTAGACCTTTTTGTTGAAATGGAGACGTCTTCCAATTTGTTTATCAAAGTTGTAATTTCTTGTGATTCTAGAGTATAATCCACAGGGATTACCTCAGGAAGTATTCTAGTATTCTTGGGAGGTGATTGTAAAACCCCTGATCTAAAAGTAGGAGATTCTGGAGGGGATCTGGAAGTTGTAGGAGATTCGGAGGGGAAATGACTCTTAAAATGGCCTTTTGTTTTTGGACTAGAATTAATTTCCATTCATAGTTTGCAAGCCCTCCTTCTAGCGCCAAAAAGTGTTAAGGCCTCGAAAATCGCAGCATCAACACGGGGGAAAACCACCCAGTCTAGACCTTAAGACAACTCTTTTTCCGTTTAGTTAATGGCTTTGACTAGGTATAATGGGACCAATTTCCCAATGAAATGTGATTGAATGAATGTGTAATTCTTATAGTGGACTAAAATAGATGGATTTGTAGCAATGAATCAAATGGAAAATATATGCATTAATCTACTCTATAACCTGGGATTGTTTAACATTTATCTAGATGCAATCTATAATGATTTTCCTTAGTAAATGACAATATAGATTGCTCAAACACCAATGTAAATGAAAATATTTCAAGATGATTATTTTGATTAAATAGTTAATCAAAATAATGTGAATAACTCATATCGCATTTAGAATATCAAAGTAAATTGCTTAACATGTATTTAAAAATATCAATGGCAGCATGATAAGGAATTAATGCATGTAACATGGTTCCTTAAATATCATGTAATAAGGAATCTGAAAAGATAAATTCATTATTTATTTATGAACAAAACAGAGGTACACAGATAGAAATACCATATGCACATTGCTAAGCTCATAAAATAAATAGCAGTAGTCTATTCCTTCTCACATAGATGATTTAAGGAGTACAAAAATGCAACTTCTCAAAATTCTTTATGAAAAATCCTAAAACCTTGTTCCATCGTTCTATTGAGAAAAAGTATGAAAGTACAATAGTGCGAGATTTCGTAAGCCTTTCTTCATAAAATTATGAACCCTATTTTCATACAACAAGTAACCGTAAATAGTAGAAAAACAACTGAATGTATTGTGCAGAGCGTTGAGGGCATTTAAACAGATCCCTTCAATAATGCTTGAAGAAAAACAATTTTTTGGTAGAAATTCCTTAATGTGATTTGTTGTCTTCATAGGCTTTATTTGTTCCATCAGATTATCTGGATGTTTTTTCGTTTATTTGAACTGAACTGCCGCTTATCAGCACAACTGTCTTCTTCTGTTATGAACCTGAACATGGAAAACATGTATAGATAAGTAAAAATTAAATGAGATTGATAAGCAAGTTTTATTTGAAACAAATAATGTTTTGCAGGAAATTAGGATAAAAATGTAGTGCTTAATAAATCTCGAACAAAAATATCATGGAGAGGAATGTGGAGTGAGGTCTGTCGTAAGAGAGGCAGACTTTACGGTCTTATCGCAAATCGCAAAAGAGACGCTAATAAAAGGGGAGGCTTAGCAATTTTTCCAGAGGGGATTCGAAGTGGTAAGTAGTTCGTGAAGAGGGGAGTCCGAAAGAACAAAGAAGTGACACGTAGATATAGGGCTAGATGAAAAACCAACTTTTCATACCCCCCCTTTTGAGAAACTTAAAATTGAGCTCAGGGGGGCCTGGAATCTTGTCTATCGTTGATTTGGGTAGATTATATTTGAGTCGTTTTGATTAAATTGCAAGAAAGACCAAATAGAAATGGCTTTTAAGCTGGGGATAGAACTCAGAATAGTCGCAATTGCTATTTTAGGATGGGAGTACTCCAAACAAAATCTAGAGGGGGCCTTCTCAAATCATATTGCAATCAACGTTCAGAGCAGAGGAGAAATGGCTTAAGTTCCGTGGCTTTTGTGATTTCACGAACTTAGGGGACGTATGAAATGGAATTTATAATCCTATCGGGTCCCGGCTAATCGCATATCACAATCAGTATGAGTCAAGAGTATGAACTTAAGCTCTTTTTTTTTGAACTTTTGCGATTGTCAAGGACGCGAGGGATTTATGGATTCGCATACATAATCCCCTCGGGTCTAGGCTTTATCGTATATTGTAATCGGTGGCGCGAGCATCAAGTCTATGGAACTTGCGATTGTGTGGACGCGGGGTTTTATTAACTAGAGTGTATGACTCCGTCGTGTCTGATATCATATTGCAATCGAAATTGAAATTAGCGGAGGGGTCTTGCAGTAATGTATTGTTTATTTGCAATGCAAGGGAGCGATAAAGAATAAAAATCCAAATATTTTTATTTTTTTGTTTAAATAACCCATGTTTTAATGCTTCCTTACTAGCTTCAATGGCACCATTATACTCTACTTCTGCTGAAGAAAGAGAAATGACACTTTGTTTCTTGCAAGCCCATGTAATAGGTCCAGAACCAAGAGTGAAGACATAACCTGCAATAGACTTTTGATCATCAAGGTCACCAGCCCAATCAGAATAATTGAAACCAACCAATAGAGGAGATGCTTCTACACTATAATGAATCCCAAACTGAATTGTACCTCAAACATAACGAAATATTCTTTTATCTTCTTTCCAATGACTTTTATGTGGGTTTTGCATAAACCGATCAACAAGGCCAACAACAAAGGAAAGGTCAAGACGGGTGTAGGTAAAATACAAAAGTTTTCCAACAGGCTGACGATATAAGGTAGCATCAACTTCAGGGGAAGTACAAGTGACTAAAGGTTTGGCTCCAGATTGAAAGGGAGAAGGGGCTGGTTTACAGTCTTCCATGTGAAAGTGGCATAGAAGCTCACAGGCATACTTGGACTAGGAAAGGGAAATACCTTCTTTGGATTGCAAGATTTGAAGACTAAGAAAAGAATGCAAGTGTCCTAAGTCTATCATTTCAAACTACTTTTTAAGGTTGTACTTCACGTGTTTTATAAGGTTGGGATCACTACCAGTAAGGATAATATCATCAACATAAAGAACAAGAATGATAAGAGACTTACCCAATTTCTTGGTGTAGACAGTATTGTCAGAATGACACCTAGAAAAGCCAGTATATAAAAGAAAGCTATCCATTTGGGCATACCAAACTCGAGGGGCTTGCTTGAAGCCATAAAAGAATTTATTAAGCCAACATACAAGGCTGGAGTCTATTTGTATAAAGCCAGGAGGTTGTTCCATATAGATTTCTTCATGCAAGTCCCCATGCAAGAAGGTGGATTTAACATCCATCCTATGGACTTCCCATTTGAAAGAGGCAGCAAGGGAAAGAACAAGACGGATAGAGTTCATTTTGGAAACAGGCGAGAAGGTTTTAGTATAGTTAATGCCTTCAACTTGTGAAAACCTTTTAGAAACAAGATGAGCTTTATGTTTATCAACTTATCCATCTGGTCCAAACTTGGGTTTGTAAACCCATTTCCATCTAACAAGATTTCGTAATTTTGGAAGAGGAACAAGGTCCCATGTATCATTTGCCAATAGGGAATGATATTCTTCATACATAGTTGTGTCCCAATCAGGATGGCCTGAAGTTTCTGCAAAGGTGTAAGGATCATAATTCGTTGAAGCTTGAGCCAGTAAAGAAGAGGCTCTATTGAACTGAGAATGTGTACAACGCTGAGCACCTACTGCATCCCCAGTAGCGCAAACCCATTTTGGAAGCTAAGGAGCTAAAGGAGGATCTCGAGAGGGTGGGGGAGGATTGTCATCCTCGTTGTCATCATATGAAGAAGGAATATTTTCAGAAGTAGAAGGGATAAAGAGAGGTGGTACATTTGTTGAACTAGGCTCGTAGGCCGATATATTTTCAGCGAACTTTACATCTCTTCCAATGATAACATTTTTGGATTTAGGTTGAAGAAGTCTATATCCTTTGACATCTTCAGAATATCCAACAAAAACAATTTTTTCACTCTTAGGTTCTAAGGCTTTATGTTTCTCATCTGGAATATGGGCCCATTCTTCACTTCCAAAAACACGAAAGTGACTTACATATGATTTAATTGAGCTCCATGCTTCTTCTGGAGTGATATTCTTTAAAAACTTAGTAGAGTATGATTTACTATGTAATTTTCACAGTTAATTGCTTCTACCCAAAAACTAAGACTAAGTCCTTTAGGTTGAAGCATACAATTAACCATTTCCTTTAAGGTGTGATTCTTCCTTTCAGTGCACCATTTTGTCGTGGAGTATATGGAACAATATGTTGCAATTGAATTCCATGCTCAATGCAAAAGTTGATGAATTTATTGTTAACATATTCTCTGCCATTATCAGATCTTAGCTTAAGAATTTGATGTCCAGATTGTTTCTCAACAAAGGCCTTAAAGGCCAAGAACATGTTAAAGACTTCACTCTTGCGTTTTAAGAAGTATAGCCAAGTGCGTAAGGAGAAAGTATCAATGAAAATTAAGAAATATTTGTAGCCAGAGAATGAAACAACTGCAAGTGGACCACATATATCACTATGTACAAGTTGTAAGGGGGCTAAGGCGTGCCAAGAGGCACGTTTTTCAAAACTATCATGATGATGTTTTTCGAGTACACATCCGGAACAAACACCATCTTTGCAAGATGCCATAGGAAGACCTGTCACCATATCTTCTTTACATAGATTTTGAAGGGAGCGATAGTTTAAGTGACCAAATCGCTCATGCCAAAGTTTGCTCACTTCATCATTATGAGCAATAAATACTGAGGGAAGAGTTGATGACCCAAAGTTGTTAAAATTATACAAATTTTTACAATCATCAACAATTCCAGTAGCTAAAATTTGTCTAGGATCTTTTAGATTCTTAATTATAACATCATGAGGTGAAAATTCAATAGTTTTACCTTCACCTAAATGAGTTATCTGATATACAGATACAAAGTTGCAGGATAAGGTAGGAACACATAATACTCATTAAATTGATCATTGTTTAGATGAATAGTTCTAGTCCCTACAACACTAAGAGATCTATATTTACCAACATATATATTTTTGGTGTTACAATAATTTAAAGAAGAAAACATGGTTTTGCTTTTGGCCATGTGATAAGAAGCTCCATAATCAATGAGCCACTCATGAGAATGAGAAGAAGAAGATACATTTAGTGCATAACCAAACCAAGATGCATGACAACCACATGCAGAAATTGTAATTTCTAAAGATGAAGTTGAAGTTGAAGAGTGCTCCAAATGGATGATATGCTTCTTCATTGTTGCTTTCAAGGCTTCCATCTTCTTAAAGCATTTGGATTTTAAGTGGCCATCACGATTACAAAAGTTGCAATGTTTATCAATCTTCTTCCCTTTGTTTTTAGTTGTCTTACCATTTTGTTGAGTTGATTTTTCATTGTGAGACTGAAATTGCTTAGGACCCTTGTTTGGTTTAGGATTATTCTTTTTAGGATGCTGCTTCTTAGGATTCTTTGAACGTGGTTGTTGCAAGGCTACTACGGCTTTCTTAGAAGAGTTTCTAGTATTAAGAAGATCAAGATGTAAGAGTTTTTCTTGCTCTCTTATTAAATATTCAATCACAAAAGACATCAAAAGAGGGGGACTTGTAGTCTTGTCCTTGAGAAATAAAGGCTTCTCTAGTCGAATGGAGGGCAGAAACAAACATAGAGTAGACTGGTCCTAACTTAGTAAGAATGGAATAGATAAGGCTACCATATTCTTTCTTAACCTTAACACCTTCCAAGAGAAGTCTAAGGGTCTTGAACTTGGAAAATCTTCAATGGAAGAAAAATTATTGGGGTCCAACGTAAACAACTCATTTTCGAGTTGATGGGCTCTAATTTCATTTTTAATTCCAAAAATTTTATTGATCTTTTTCATTGCTTCATTGGAGGTATCAATTTCTGCGATATGGAATCTAAGGTCTAGAGAAATCGACATCCCTATCAACCCACGTGCTTGATCTTGCTTATTTTCTCATTTGGCTTGCTTATCTTCATCTTGAGGCTTAGACTTTTGACCTGAAGTTATTCTATAAAGACCTTTACTTCTAAGTAAATCCACAATGTAGGATAGTCATTGGAAGTAGTTAGTGTTGTCAAGAATAACTAGGCATGGACTTTCGATTTTAAAAGAAACTGAAGTTGTATATGCTGAAACTAAGTGTTCAAATGGAAAGATCTTAAAAAATTAGGCTGATTAAAAAAAAACGGCTTCCAAATGAAGAAATTATGGATTTTTGAAGAAAATTGTTCAAGATGCCAACGAACCACGTGAATGTTTGAAAGTGGATGATAATGTTATATTTAAAAAAAAATCCCCCATTCCAAACTTAATCTAATTAGCTCATTTAAAAAAAAAAATACTTTGTGTGGCCCACTTTTATAAATAAGTGAAAGTCACTTTTACAATGGTTCTTTATGAGCTATCCACTAAATTGTGATTTAAATAAAAAGATAAAGTGACTTTAGAATTATAAGTGACTTGCTTTTTATAATGGGTGAAAACACTTTTACATAAAGTAACTTTAAAACATAAGTTACATGTGCTTTTTGAAAAAGTGACTCAACAAAAAAAAGACTTTAACTCAAGACTTCTATTCTCATAAAATAACTTTAGACCAAGTAAGTTAGTTTAAAAGGTTAATAATTTTTTGAAAGGAGGAAGGGTTTTTGTTTTGTTTTTGTTTTTTGTCTCTTTTTTTTTTGTTCTTTTATTCACTCACTGAAGCTTTGGGGTGCATGCTTACTAGAAAAAACCTTTTTTGCCTACAAAACAAAAAAACCACACAAACCAAATGAACAAGCAAAAGTATCCAAGTCTTACTGCTTAAAGTTATATTTGGTTGGAAACTAAATATTTTCCTCAATGTTTCTAATTTTCCGAGATCACTCTAAGGTGCGGCAGAAAAGAGCATATGCATGAGAAAAATCATTTCTTCTTGTTTTTAGTTTGCTTAGATCACACAGAGTCGCGGGGAAAAGAGCATAGTTGAAATAAAAGGTATAGATCCAGTATTTTTTTTTTTAGAGGACTATAAACCGAAATAAACAGAAAGATAAATAACTATAACTGCAAATAAATACTGTATACCTCGAGATCTTAAAAATGACGTAGCTAAGGTTATCAGAAACCTTTTCACGTGAAACAAAAAGGGTTCTTCAGTGGAACATATGCTCCTAACACAATAGAGCAGTCCTCTTGGTATGAAAGCGATCAGGAAAAGTAGATCTAGGAAACGACAGCTAGATGCAGTTGTATCGACTTTGGATTTGGATCACCAATGGATGCGACCCTTCAAATAACTCTGATACCATGTAGGGATTTATAGGGGAAGTTCCTTAGATAAAACACCAAAGGACACTGCTCACCAACAAATCACATATTAGTACAACAATATTCTTGATGTGGTTAAAACCCTCAAAGAGGGAAACAATCCATGGCTTGAGCCAACGTGACTAGTTCAAGCAATTTATTAATGTAACCTTTTTTTTTTTTTTTTTTACATAAGTTTCTCTCATCAACGGTCACCTAACAAATGACCCTCCATGCTATTTAAATAGAGATTATGGACCAATTAGGTGTTAAGCCACAAATCAAGTGTCGGTAATACCAAGGAGAGAATAAACCGTTAGATCACTTCATGTTTAGAACATATTGTGACCATCAAATTGTAAGTTACAAAAGATACATACTAAAAAACACACTTTAACTAACTATACACTAGACCAAGTTATACTTAATTATTTCCTATGTGTCAGAATATCCTAACATAACACTAGCCTAGGAAGTGGATAGAGGGTAGATTACACTATACTTGGACAAATTCAAGTAGAAAAAGAGGCATTCTTTTAGTTATTATTCATTGAACTTCTACTCGAAATTGGAACATGTTTTCTATTTCCCTTAGTTAAATGTTCACTGAAATGTTATAAATTTAGCATTTGATAGTGATGAGAAAAGGGTTTCTCTTGCACTAAAGAAAATGTAACTCAAGAAGCAACTAATTTTCATAAATATGTATATTATAAGCTAGTGGGAAAACCTTATTAATTCTGCCAAGAGATTTGATAGGAGGGGCTAGCCTAAACCCCAATGAAACTATTGAATTAACATTTTCATGGGGGCTAGGTTATAGAACCAACAATCAAAAGCTTATGCCCTACTCTAGGGTCTTCTCCTTTCTCATGAAAGGAACATAATTGGCCTCTCAATAATTGAATATTCATAATTGATCATTAACAATGTGAAGAAAGGGATCCTCCCTAAAGAAGGAATCTTAAAATAAATCATCAAAAAAATCCTAAATGCTCTCAAAAAACTTGAAACTTATGAAATCCATCATGTATTATGGAGAAATAATGTTTTGGTCATTGAACTAGCCAATGAAGGATCAACCATTATGCAAGGTTTAATTAGAATTATTGGACAATGAGAAATCAAACCCTTACCTTAGAAATATTCCAGGGATAATTAAAACAAATGAGACAAACCATGTGGTGGTTGGTCATAATACAAAGCATGCAATCAAGTTAAAGCAATGTAACGAGGGAGGTAGGGAAGGTCTGGAGAGGCATAAGGTGTTTGAGTGTGGAGAGAAGAAGAAGCATGTGATGTGCCATCAGTGTCAACTTGAAGGAAAATTGTACCTAGTGGGAATTATGATTCAATGTGCAAGGAATTCGAAATGTTGGGAGAGGCATAATGACATAGTTCGCAGTGAGAAAGGAGCATCCATAGATTGTGTATGCTGATTATTTTTTAATGTGGGATGTATAACACATAAGATGAGTGCTTTACTATAAGGTATAATTGGAGAAAAAATTATTCAAAAACAAAGAATAGAGGCTGGTATGCTGAAGACGATGCATGCCTAGCAGCTAACATCTTTGTAGGTAGTTTTCTTGGTACAAATATTTTTAGAGGGAGTTATACACTGATAAGGGACCACTCCCAATTTGGTAATTTCAAACTCGTGTTGTTTCCATCTTCAGAAGGAGGTTAAAATTGGTCTACTCCCTACATCCATTCTAGGCTTGGAAGTTTTGAATAGGTATTTTTCATTTTCACCATGAATAAATCTACAAGAGAGCCATTTAACTATAATCCTATGGGTTAAATTTGGTATTCTCCTAGAGAGAATTTCAATATTATTTTCCCTTAGAAGTGAAATACCGTTAAGGAAATCCATGAAGGTAATGGTACTAGCTTGAGCTTGAATGATGGTCGCCAACTTGGTACCCTACTATCAAAACTCAAGTGGTGTGATGTCAAAGATGTTTATGCTCACCTCAATGGATTCCATCTTCCTAGCCCTCACCCAAAAAAATCAAAGCCTGTGATAACTTCAAGTAAGCACAAATTCAATTGGTTTGTTTTCTATGGAATTTATGAGTTGAGAAACACATCAAAGACACTCTCAACGTGGAAGTAGGGAAAATTTTGAGAAAGGATAATGAAGTCTATTTGGTCCAGGATAATTACACAACCATTTTCCTATCCTTCTAAGATACAACTCAGGTCAAAGGACTTGTTCCCTCATAGTATAAGTGAGCACTTCTCAAGTTGTTCTATAATTGGTTCCTAGTCTTAGGCTATAGTAATTGGTAGAGTAGTTTCATCTTCACCCACTTCATAAACATACCTTGCTCCAAAGGTGCAAAAATAAACCTGCTCATGGAAAACATCAATCATATCTAGGAAGACATAATGGCCTTACAAATTAGACATAATCTAATAATCTCAACCTTGACCACAATGATCGAGATATTGGTAGATCAGATGTCTAGCATGCAAAGGAATGAGGACGAGTTAATCAAGTAGCATCAACAAATATAGGAGGTCCAAATAGGGTTAGTTATGTGGCATTTGAATGCATTAACCTCCAACAAATACTTAGTCACAATTACTCAACTTGTTCCAGACCTCAACACAACAATTTCACCTCCAAGGGAGAAACTAAGACCCTCTTTACTTAAATGATTAGTAGATGATCTGGAAATGTTATTTGATATTATATATTTTTTGGAAAATTTACATAGTTAAACATAATAGAATAGGAAGAATAGAACAAAAGAAATTGATCTTTCAAATGCCAAGAAAAATCCTAAATAGATGGTGACCTCGTTTTGATTTACAAACTCTTTAGCATCAAATGTATATGTTGCATTCTAAGTGTAGATTTTTAGTAACACAAATTCTCATTTTGGCTGATAAAATAGAAGCTGGTGGGAAAACCATATATAATGATGAATTTAGTTACTAATTGATTAGTGAATAATGGTACCGTGTTAATTCTTTAGACCTTGTAGTGTGCCACAATTGTTGATCCAAATTTATACAGGAACGAAATGGAATACATATATCAACATAAACACAAAGATACAACAAAAACATAACTTTAATTCTGTTATTACTCCAAAATTTCTTCCAAGTTGTCAGAAAAAGAAATGATAGAGGTAACCACTAACCACTTTTGGTGATCAGGACCTAGCCTTCCTAATCTCAGAGAGGGCTCTCTCTTTTTTATTTAACTTTGTTTTAGTTAATTAGTTTTAGGCTATTTATGATTGTGCTTGGGTTTTGATTTGAATTTGGGTGGTGGAATCACTTACTTGGATGAAAAAGGATTGTCTTTTACCATTGGGCTATGGTGTCAAATGTCAGATAAACAAGACTGGATTAAGTTCTAAAAATAGTGTCTAGAGGGCAAGATAGAGGAGTTACTACAGATCTCAAAGGCTGGAAGGTGAAATGGTTTCCAATCGGATCCAGGGAGCAATTAAGGGTTCCCTAGACTGGATAATGAAGAGAATGAAAGAGGTCAACCGGGATGGGAGAGCAATTAAGGGTTCTCAAATTCGGGTATCAGAGGAAAACATATAAATGACTTACTGTGCAAAACATAGTGTACTTAAACAAAATTTGAGTGATATTTCCAGTTACTTCATTCAAATTTAAAAAACAATTAAGTTTATGAAACACATAAGAAGGTAACAAAATCAAACAAAGAAGATACTTCACTGCAATAGCTCATCTCATGAATCCCCTAGTGAAATGCTTTTATTACTTGCTCCAGTCTGTTGACTTGAAAATTGGTATATTCACCCCTAGGTTTAAGATCAAAATAACTCTACAAATGTATATCAATCCACACTCAATACTTCGAGCTATAAAGTATTTATACATAAGGAATTTACAAAATATCTCAAATTGTATTGAGAACTAATCTAGGAAAAATAAATATCTTCGTGCAAGAAGATAGAGACAACTATTGAATTGCTGCCTTTTGTCCCCGTTATTTAGGTTATGCTGGCTTTGAACTTTTATCTTTTGCCCTTTAAGCTGCTTGGTTGTTTGGTCTTCACGCTCGATGTCATATTTACTTATGACCTTTCATCTGATACACTTTCATCTGATATACTTTGACCTGATACAATTTGACCTTGCTGACCTGTCAATACCTTTTTACTGTGTTCTTTTACTTTTTACTGTACATTTATATTTTTACTGTGTTCTTTTACTTTTTAATGTACATTTATATTTTTACTGTGTATTTCCTATAGTAAATAATGAGTTTTTCCCATGTCTCAGCATCTGGTAATTGGATATTGAGCATTTTTCGGTATATCTCATTTGCCTCTGTATACTTGTAAAAAGTTGGCTTATTGACAAAAAGGCGTTTTACCTCATGCTGGAGGTAAAACAAATTTTGAAAAGTTTGGTATAATACTTTTCCTGTCGGTATGCCCTTCATGGATGAAGTGTTTACCTGATCTCTGGCCACTTCCTTGATCTTCTTATTGTAATCCTCTTGTGCCATTAGCCTATTATTTATAACTAAGGGATTAGGTAATCCCTTTGGCCTCAAAAGTTTGAACTTAATCATGAACCTGTCAATGGCCAATTGCATGGTTTGACACTTATCCTCCAAGTTCAACATCAAATTCCTCTTAGTGAGGACTCTTCTAACCTCCAAAATTGTACCTACCATGTCAGGTATTTCCAATTCTTGCAGCTCATACTTGTTCTTGGAGTTGAGGAAGTGAATGATCCTTGCTGCTTCCTCTGGCATATCTCCAAGTTCTGCTTTAACTTTCTAAATGGATTCTGTAGCCTGCTTTAGCAATTCAATTTGTTAAAAAATGACCTGAATGGATGGCCAAATATCATTGACAGAGTCAATGATATTGGCCCACAGTTATTCCTTAGCCTAACCTAGAGGCTCATTCAGTGTTATCTCTTTCTCCAGGCTTTTGATTCTTCCAGTCATCCTTGTGGCCTTTTGCTGATATTCTTTATGCATGATTTATGCAAGTCTGCAATCTGTCTCCAGGCTGGTGATTTTCTCTTTAAGTTTGTTCATCTCAATGGTCTGAATGGACATTTCTTCCATTGATTTGACCAGCCTGCTTGCTTCATCTCCTATGGAGCCTGTTGCGATTGATCCTATTGCTGATGTAGTTGGTGCAGATGTTGGTAGTGCAGTGGCCATTTGAGCAGTGGGAGCTAAGGATGCTGCCAAAGTAAAAGGTACAGTTGTGGTCACTGTTAGAATGACAGTTGTAGGAGCATCATCAAGACTATGTTATTTGAGATGAATCACGCTATCTAATTCTTTTTCCATATCCTTCAACTGATCATTTAGTTGCAGCACTAGGTCCATCATCTCTTCATGAGTGCTTTGACTTTCCAGGACCTCCTTTGTCTGTGGGTGCTGTAAATGAGGCAACTTCAATGGTTTCTTAAGGGATGCTATTAAATCACTTGGGTCATTACCCAGTTCAATTATCAAGTCCTCCAAGGATTTTTTCATGGTGTCTTTGGCCTATGAGGAGGCCTTCTCCAATTTGTACTGAGTTGTCACATTGCCCAATTACTCCTGTAGCTTGTAGTCTTCCATGGTCTTTCCTGTGAGGTTGGAGTAATTCATTTCTCCAACCTGTTTTTGGAACTCTATCTGATTAATGGGATGAACATCCCTGGCCAACACCTCAAAATTTGTCTTCTTGTAATCTGTTGAGGTCTTTGGTTTATGTACAGTGGGCTACAAAAATGATACCTGCATTTTCCCTGCTTTGTTGTCAAAGGTTGACATCAGTCTGGTCTGGTTTGGTGGTGTAAGCTTGAGGTATTGGGAATATGTCTCTGCCTTCAATTTTCCATTCCTCATCTTTATCTCTTTGAATCTATCTTTGATATCCTTTTCCTTGTCAGTTGGCATGACAAAGGAAGATGTTGGGTCCCTATAATACTAGTGATTACCCCATTACTATTGTAGTTGTACCCCTTATTAATATTGTTGTGCCCCTATTCCCCCATATTGTTATTACTGTGCCCCATAGAATCCCTCTATTGTTATTTTTGTGGCTTTATATTATTTTTGTTAGGTCGGCTAGTTTATATTGTGACTCCTTAGACGCCTATATATAGAAAGGAGGTTTTGTCATTTGAATCATCAAAGAATTGTTCATTTATGTAATTTAAAGGAGGTTTCCCCCCCTCGAAGAGGCTGAATTCTAAGGCGTTGATCTATCTTTTCTATCTTTTCTTGAGCTGGTTTCATAACATTTGGTATCAGAGCTTTGGATTCTAGGGTTTCGCTGCTCCAAACAGGTCATCGTGGCATTTTCGCTATAAACTTCTTCTTCTTCTTCTTCTTCTTCTTTTTTTTTTTTTTTTTTTTTTTTTTTTTTTTTTTTTTTTTTTTTTTTTTTT
>APFE030732079.1:157411-188167 GCA_000404065.3 Pinus taeda | reverse complement strand
TATAAGAAAATGTCCCTCAAGCAAGCTAAGAAGGATAATAAATTATCACCAAAGTATTATGGTCCGTACAAGGTGTTGCAAAAGATTGGTACTATGGCATACAAATTGGAGTTTCCTGCAGTTTCTCGATTGCACCTAGTTTTCCATGTTTCATGTTTAAAGAAGGTTATAGGTGATAAGATCCCAGTTCAAACAATATTGCCAGAACTTGATGAGGAAGGAAAAACTATATTGGAACCAGAAGCAGTCATAGAAACAAGAACTCGACAGCTACGAAATCGATCAATTTCAGAGTATCTTATCAAGTGGAATAACTTATCTGCTGAGGATTCCACATGGGAGGATGAGAATTTTATACAAAAGCATCCAGAACTACTCAAGCATTAAGGACAACACTTTTTTGAAGGAGAGGTGCATGTTGGGTCCCTATCATACTAGTGATTACCCCATTACTATTGTAGTTGTACCCCTTATTAATATTGTTGTGCCCCTATTGTCCCCATATTGTTATTACTGTGCCCCATAGAATCCCTCTATTGTTATTTTTGTGCCTTTATATTATTATTGTTAGGTCGTTTGGGTTATATTGTGACTCCTTAGACTCCTATATATAGAAAGGAGGTTTTGTCATTTGAATCTCATCCAAGAATTGTTCATTTATGTAATGTAAAGGAGGTTGCCCCCTCGAAGAGGTTGAATTATAAGGTGTTGATCTAGCTTTTCTATCTTTTCTTGAGCTGGTTTCATAGCAGAAGAAACCTCCATACTCTGTTGTCTCTCTATCATATGTGTGTTGGAGGTTCATGGATGTTGCGTTTCACCTGATGCAACTATTTTTTCACTTCTGTGCCCCATTGCCTCAGTGTCAGTTATTTCCTTTGAAGCTATGTTCCCCTCCTGTTCAAAGAAGAGATTCAACTTGGGCCTCTTACTTGACTCCAATAGCTCATTAGTAGTCTCCATGGCAGAGCTAGATGCTTCCTCCATATTCCTCTTAGGATTTTTCTCTTCATTGGTTGGGGTCTGAAGGACAAGAGGAATGTTCATTGGCTCCCTTGGATTTGGAATGTGCAGGAAAGAGTTGTGATCAAATTGTCTTTCAATATCAATGAGTGTGTTCTCTACATCCACAACAGTGTTTTCCATATCAAGCAAGGTGTTCTCCACCCACTCATCCTGGTTAATAAACTGTTCAATGTCAGGTCTTGGGTGGTGGATGTATGCTTCCAACTTGATCTTGAGTCTATGTTTAGTTATAACCCCATAAGGGTCATACTGCCATATGAAGTTGTTTTTGAACTTCATCTTTTGTAGTAAACTGTTAGCCTTTGGTCCAGCATCCCTATTGTTGCAAATGAAAGGGCCCAATTGGTTTTTCACTTTGAACTAGGTTTTCTTCCTATAAGCTAGGAAGCGGACCTCATCAGAGTTGATGATTTGTGTGAAGTATTAATAAGAAAATATCCTCATAAGGAGGTAGCCATAGATCCTGATCTAAGTGTGGTTCTGGTACAGGTACCAGTCTCCCACCTTGCTATTATTTGCCAATTGTAGCACTTTCTTGATCTCTGGGCTGATTCTATGCTGAGTCTTAGAAGTTAGCATGTTCATGATAGGGTATACAAAGAAGTCTATGAAGTCTTTGTAGGTGAATGTTGTGGAAAAATTGTGGACCAAGGGTGTCCAGTGGATGATTGATCTCTCCTTTCCCTTGGTATCCAGCTTTTGGATACTCAAAGGGAACTTATCTGTCTAGTAATATAAGAACATATGAAACAACACTGAAGAGTTTTTTAAAACTCTTTCAGTGGGTAGTCTAGTGAATTCTTCATTCATTCTGTCTGCAATGAATTGAGCATAATCAAACATGATAGCAAGAGGCTTGCCTGGAGTAAAAATGGATAAGAAGGCTAAGATGACTTCATCCACATGCTCATCTATGGTATATCATAGGATGCATGAGAGCATGGTGATTATGTGCATGGTAGTCTCTGAGAAAAATGTGACAACATAGGGTGGGGTATCTGTAGGAGTACGACGGTCTTCAATGATAAAATTCTAGAAGATTTTCTTGATTTTCACCTGGTATAATGTGAGTATAAGTCCAACAGGTGTCCAATGGATAGAGGGGTCAGATTGGGGCTAGATTGGATTTGAAGCATCTAGTTAATTGACTCAGGTGTAATGGTGAATAATAGCTCATGGTTTGGGGCAACAATAGCCCTTTGGCTAGGGACATAACATGCATGAAAATAATGTACAATATCTGGGAAAGGGTGAACTTTTGGGAATGTGTATTTTGGCAAATGGGATTCCCAAAGGTTGATGTCATCAGCCTGGTTTAAAAATTTGTCCTTACTCCAATAGTGGAGCTTCAGAAGGTGGGTTGGACTGGAAGTGTCCTTTATTTGGAAGTCCCTGTCTGCTAGGGCCAAATGGTCAATGTCCAGGTGAAGGGTTGAGACCGGTCTGACATTTAGAGAGGTCTAGGCAACCATCTTGAGGATAAAATGTGGGAATTAGGCTTTTTTAGATTGTATAAGTGGAGTTTTGAATAGGTTTGTACAAAGATAGGGTATTGGAAGTTTGGAGGATAGGGGTTTGGGTATTTCAAGGGTGAAATATTCTCAATTTAGGGGAAATAAATGAAATTATTTCTTGAATTCACTGTACGTTTTTAAATAGAGAGGGTCGTTCTGATTTTTTATGTTAAAATACCTAGAAATGGTGGTATATGCTGCAAATTGGTGTGAATGGTGGCTGCAGAGGGTATTGTGGCTTCAGTTGTGCACTAGAGGCATGAAATGGGCTTCCAGAGTGTGTTCGGGAGGCAGTTGGCAGTCAAGTCTGGTTGCAGAGGCTCAGGGTGGTGCAGGAAAGCTTAGGAGGCTTTCACAGAGCAAATGAGCGAAAAAGGGTGAAAATGGGCGTCTTTCGCCTTTTAACCAGCAACGGTTAGAAATTGGTGGGGAATGTCATAATGAACAATGATGGTTTTGGGCTTAAGCAGGGAGGCAGTTTCATTGTTCATCGCACTGCTTTTGGGATTGGGGTGGTATTTTCCTGAGAGCATGCAAGTTAACGAGGAGATGCCACGTAGCCAAAAGGGGCCTGAGCAAAACCACAAATCTTGCATGCTCTCAGGCAGGTAAATGTCGGGAGGTGAATGAACGCGATATGGATGCGCGCCTTCAGATCTGGGGGTGATAGATCTAACGGTTGTCGCGGAGTGAAGTTGCGCGGTGGGAGCAGGGGTAGAGATTTGTGGGGCCCGGGGGAATTAATTACACTAAACTGTATTTAATTAATGAATTAGCGGGGTTAGGAATATAATGAATGGGCTATATAGTAATGGGGGAGTTAATAAAGTAATGCGGGGGGGGGATTTAAACTTAGGATAAGGGCTTTTAGGAAAAATAGGGAAATTAAAAAATGGAAAGTGGTTTCTTCAAAGGGGAAAGGGTTTCACACGAGGGAAAAGGGGTTTTGGGTTGGGAAATGACTTTTGGAAGGTAATTTGTTAGGGAAATGTGTGAAACCAAGGGCCAAGGGTGAAATGAAGTGAAAAGGGTATTTTCTTAAGAAATGATGGGATAATGGGGACATCAGTAAGTATGTAGTGGGGGGTGAAATTGAATGAGGGGAAGTTAGCCAAATAAAATTGTGAACATCCTTTTACTTTCATAACTGCTCTTGCACACTGAAACATATGATTAATCATAATAAATGTGCTTTTGCTTCAATCAACTTTGTACTTCTGCAACCTTTCTTCTACTTACCCTTTACTTACCCTAACATTTTTTCTTCACTTTATTGGGTGCATTTGAGCTAGTAGACCCTTTCTTTCCTTTTTCTTTTGAAAAGTAAACTATCTAATTCTAACCTTATATCATCCAATGGCTCAGATTAAGCTTATGAGCGCATTTCGTTTCTCTACTGGACTACTGATCTGCCAAGATTAAACATTTTGGCAAGATCTTTTATTCTCTAACTATAAACATGAAATTTAAAGCATGAAGTAGTCAATATTAAACAATTTGACTATCATGGGTTGTGACATTCATGACAAGATGCACACAACCATTATTTTGTATAACAAAGTAAAAAGTAGTGGCACTTAGACTTGCACACTTTCATGATCTATTTTTGTTTGGGGTTCATATATTTTCACTTTTTATTTATTTATTCTTTTTGTCCTTTGATATTTCTTTTAGGACATAACCTCTTTACATTTTTAAACTTTTAATATGGAAAACATTTTCAGAAAAGAAAAGGTATGTGCAATATTACAAGACTAACCACAACCAATTCTCAATAATGAATCCTATTAATATAGGACCCTAACAGTGGCTCCACACGGGGATGGTATTTCCTGGTGAAATGTCAAGAACTCTAAAGATCAATAGCCTTTGAATTGGGACTGAATTTACCTTATAAACTGTGCTTCTATGATTTCTACTTTATTGATACTTATGATGGTGCACCCTACAAATCTCAAGGCCTTCTCTCCGGGCTTCAAATTCAATAGATCACCATACAATCCAATCTACACTCTGCAATGTTATGTACAATGATGCAAAGTAAAGTGAGCTATTGTTAATCAGTGGAAAAGTAATGCTTCAGCATTCTACCATTGATAGGTCCTCCTGGTAGATCTGATCCATCTATCTCTCTCAAGAAAAAGGCATTGTTTCCCCTGTAACCATAAATGACATAAGGCCCTTTCCATAACAAATCAAATTTTCCATGTTTGCCTTTGTCTTCCCTTCTTGAATCCCACTTAAGAACTTTATCACCTATGTAAAAATCATCTACTTTGGTCTTTTTATCAAATACCTTTTTGATTTTGTCCTGGATTACCTCCAATTTTACATATACTTCTTCTTTGATCTGCTACAGGTGTACGGTATGATTTATCCTTCTTTGGATATCATTTGGTTCCACCTATAATTTCTGGATGATCTTCATCACTAGCACTCCCATTGAGGATGGAAAAAAAACATCCATCCCATATGCTAACTGATAGGGAGATGTGCTAATGGACTTCTTGGTAGTTAGTCTGTCTGCCCATAAGGCATTGACCAACTTTTTGTTCCATGTCTTTTTGTCGTCTTCCAGTGATTTCTTAATGATATTGACCAAGCTTTTGTTAGAGGATTCTGCTAGTCCTTACCTTGAGGGTAATATGCAGTGGAGTGGCCAAGGGTGATGTGGTATTTGTTACAGAAGTCTATCATTCTGTTGGATTTAAAGGAAATTGCATTATAAGTAATGAGCTTTTGGGGGCGTCCAAATCTTGATAGGATATTATTTTCTAGGAAGGAGATAATGACAGTGTCTGTGGCTTGTCTAGAAGCTATGGCTTCTATCCATTTAGTAAAATAGTCAGTGGCCGTCAGAATCCAGTTATGCTGGGCTAAGGAGGCTGGGTGTGTTTCTCCAATGAAGTCTAACCCCCATTGTTGAAATGTTATTTCAGTGGAGATTGGTTTAAGAGGCAAGGGTAAAAGTTTTCTCTTTCCCTCAAATATCTGGCACTTATGACATGAGGTCACATGTTTCTTAACATCAGCAAACAAGGTGGGCCAGTGGAAACCAACCCTCATAATTTTGTCAACAATAGTCCTCCAATACAAGTGTCCTCTGCAATCCCCTGCATGAAATTCTTGCATAATTTTATTAGCTTCATCTTTCAGTAAATAGTTTAAGAGAATACCACTAATGTCTTTCCAAAACAAAGCATTATTTATAATACAATATCTCAATGAATTCATTTTAAAAAATATAGCTTTAGTTCTTATTAAACCAGGAGGAGCTTGTAAGTTTAGTAATACAAATATAATATCTGCATACCAGGGTGAATCAGTAAAAGGTTCACTGATCTGTGGAGTCACCATCTCTTCTTGATCATCAAGGGCACTAATGAAGTTTATATCTAGGGCCTGAAAGTTTGATTCAGCTATGAGTTTGGCTAAACCTTGTCCTTTGATAAGCTTAGTAGGCTTTATCTCTATGTCATATTCCAATATTGTGGCAATCCATTTGCCTCTCTTTCCTTCAGGCCCATTTTGTGTCAAAATGTCCTTAATTGCTGAGTTTGGAACATAAGCAATGATGTGAGAATACAGAATGTTGACTCTAAAATCTTTAATGGCCTTTACTAAATCTAATGCTTGTTTTTACATAATATTGTATTTGAGTGTGGCATCTCTTAAGGATTTACTAAAAAATTCAATTGGTTGTTCATATCCTTGGTCGTTCTTTTGCAGCAAGACTGCTGCAATGGTGTGTTTTGAAGCAAAAGAAAAAATTATAAAGTCTTTCTGAAAGTCAAGACTTATAAGGGCTGGAATTTTGGTTAAGGCTTCCTTGATGGCTTCAAAGGATTGTTTGGCCTCCACTGTCCATTTAAGTGTTGAGTCTTTTCTCAACATGTTATTTAGTTCTCTAATCAATTCTGCTAAATTTGAAATGAATCTCCTAAGAAAATTTATCTTGCCTAAAAATGACTGTAACTCTTTAATGTTTCTAGGATGGGCAATGGTCAAAATGGCCTCTATTCTAGTAGGATCTATTTTAATTCCATCTTTGGATATTATATGTCCCAACAGTTTACCCTCTTCTAGACCAAAGAGTGTCTTTTTTGGATTTAAAGAAATCTCAAATTTCCTCCATTTGATGAAAACTCTTCTCAAATGGACTAGGTGTTCATTATTAGATTTAGAAAAGACAGTGATGTCATCTTGGTATACTACTAGGAAGTCATTGATCTCCTTGGAAAAAGCTATATCCATAGCTCTTTGAAATATTTCTCCTGCGTTCATTAATCCAAAAGGCATCTTCAAATACATGAAGGTACTCGAAGGAGTAGTAAATGCAATTTTGGCTTGGTCTTCTGGTTGAACTAAGATCTAGTTATATCTAGAAAATCCATCAAGTAAAGAGATTTTGGATGATCCCACTACCCGCTGAAGGATATGGTCCATTTCTGGTAGATGAGTTGTCTTTTAATGAGACCTTGTTTAAATTTTTGAAATCGACACAAAGTCTGATTTCCCCAGTCTTTTTCCTAGTAGTGACTAAGTTTAAAATCCAGCTTGAGTATCTAAGGGGGGCTATAATTTGGGTATCATACATTCTTTTGACTTCTTTCTCAATAGATGGCATAAGGATTGGGTTAATTCTCCTAGGTTTCTTTTGAAAGGTTTATGATCCTCTTTGAGAGGTATTTCATGTTGAATTTTGATGGTGTCATAAGACTTCAAGTCTTCATAACTCCATGCAAATACATCTTGGAACTCTTTAAACATATTTATGTATTTTACTTTCCTCTGCAGGTAAGGTTTTTGATATTTTAAGGAATTTTGGTTTTTCCTCAATCCCTATGTTACATTCTTCTATATCTGCTCTCAAAGGCTCTAGTTTCAGTTTCCTAACTACATCGTTTGAGTCAAACAAATATTCTAAGGGGACTAATCCCTTAGGCAAAAAAATATTTTTAAGGTCGAGAATTTCAGGATTATCATTCATTATTTCCTCTATATCTACATCTTCTAAGTTATCTACTTCTAATCTAGTGAAATTAGTGGGTTTACCTACTAAAATATTTACATCTATGGCACTATTTATGTCACTATCTACGTTATTTTCTATTGTACAGTCTGTATCTATTTTACAATTCTGAAACTCACCTTCAGCATTCATGAAGTTATAAATCTAAGAAACCTGGGAGGAAATCTGCAAATACTTCAAGTTGTCTGGTATAACAGGCCTATGTCTCACTTCTGCAGTGTACTGATGGTTAAAGGGCAATTTGCAGGTACTAGCAAAAGTGGAAATACTATGGGCTTACATGCTTTGTTTTCTAGGAATGGCAACGAAGTTTGTTTCCAGGAGGTCTTTAATCAAATCTAGGACAGTCTCCCTATAATGACTAGGTCTAGAATTGTTTACAGAGTATTCACCATTAATTTATTTAATAATCAATTTTTAGTGTCCAAGTATAGAAACTCTTTTGGCTCCAAGTTTTCTAACCAGTTGTAACCCTAAGATCAAGGCTTCATATTCAACCATGTTATTGGTACACTTGAAGTTTAATATGAATGCATGTCCCTCAGAAGGATTATTCTCCATATTATGGATCCACACTCATGCACCAACCCCTAGTCTATTCACATATCCATCAAAATCTAGATTCCATAGGGACTCATGAAAAATGTTCTCAATATCAGTTGTTTTATGTTTCAGTTCTTTAGCTATGATTTCATTATTGCCATGTTCTGAATTGTACAAGATGAAAGAGTCCATATCAGGATGCATGGAGTATATGGGAAATTTTTGTGGTTTTTAAGCACTACTCACCATGTATTTCATCAAGGTATCTCTATATAATTTCCTTTGTTGGCCGGATATGGTGGGATAAGACATATCTAACTAAAAGGATCCTTGCAATTTTGCTCCCCATGAGCGAGATAACAACATTCCATATTTGGGTGGGATGTCTGCAACTACTATGTCCATTACAATACTTTTCGTTGGGCATGGGGCTAGAGTTACACATAAATCCTTGATCAAACCAAGGCATTTAACTTGGCTAGAGTCAAAGGAAAACAAGTCTTTATATGGTCTGGTGATGTCTAAGTTCAATCTCTCCATGATTGCTTTTGGCATCAAATTATGGGATGCCCCTAAGTCTAACATAGCATTATGAAATATTTTGTCATGTATGTTTAGGCTAATGTAGAAAGGAGGAATTCCCCCTTGCTGATGAGTACCATTCACCTCAGGGCCAAACAATAATTAAGGTTGATCATCATTCAAATTGACATCATCTTCTCCCTCTCCTATATTTAAATTTTTAGTTATCTGTGATCTATAGGGTTCATTCTTTACTAGTTCGGTCAAACGAACTGATATCTTTAGTTTTGTTATTTCAGTTTTGATATTGAAAGGGAGCTAAGTTTTGTTTGTTTGAATGAGATCTTCCTTAACAAATGTAGTCTGTGTGTTTTTATCCTGTTTCTCAGTACTAGGCATTTTAGTTTGTGTTTCAACTGGTTTGCCCTGATTTCTCTTATTTGGAATGTTTTTAGTGATTGTTTCAGTTTCAGTTTCAGTGGAGGTTATATCTACAATTTCTGGGGTAGAAGTCTCCGTGTTCCCCTAGGGAGGATTTGTAAGACTTTAGTGACAAGAGCTTCTGTTATTTTCTTAGTATGGATTTGGATTGATCTCTTAATGGGAGATTCATTGTTCTTTTTACTTCTTAAGCTATATTGTTTGTGTAGCTCATATATAGTTGACTCATATCCTTGTTTAAAGTCAAAGGATTCACCAGATTCTAACTGCAACTGTTGCAACATGTATAACTCTTGTTCTTCTTGAGTAAGAAAAACAACATCTTCGTCTTTGGTTTCTAGAAAGTTTATCTAGGTATCATCCTCTCCTTCTTGGTCCTATGGACCCTCAGCATAGTTCTCTTGGAAGGGGGGCCTAATCTGTTGATCTAGTATAGCATTCTTTCCAGTGTTAGGGTTCTTCCTAAAATTGGGGTTTCTTATTGGGGGTGGTTGTTGATTCTCCCATTGAGTTTTCCTTTCCATGTTTTCTAATCTATCCATTATTCTCTCTACACTCTTGGCTAAACTATCTATCTTTCCATCAGAAGTGGAAGTTTCCTCTTTAATTACAACTCTCTTTTCATTTCTCATTTTCACTTTCTTGGCTAATAGGTTGGCCTCTACACTAACAACATTGTTGTGCATTTGTTCCAATGTTTCAACGTTTCTTTCTCTTAACTTGTATGACATGTTAGTGATAAAGCCATTAGGGAATTTAATTAACACTAGGTGAGGTGGTGGTTGAATATTAGCAAGGATTGCATTGTAGATATTATTGAACCTAGTACAGTAATCTTGGACTGACTCATTAGGAGCTCTTCTAATGTTGTCATATTCAAAAAGTATTTGCAAGGGGGTTTTCTTTCTCTCCCATCTATTAATGAATAATCTATGAAAAGTAGTTAAGTCTACAATATGATGGGCAGGTAAAGCTTTGAACCATTTCTTGACATCCCCAGTTAATGTTTGGGCAAACAACCTCATTTGGACATCTGATTCATCTATCTCATGCAACTCAAAATAGTCAGTCATCTTGTTTACATGCTATTGGGAAATGTACTGACTAGTAGCATCAAACAAAAAGATTTTGATTTGATAATCTTGGGGCATGGCATGGCGCTGTGCAGGTAAATCCAGAGGTGCATATCAGTCTATCATGGCTTGGAGTCTGGCTTGACTAGGAAGTAAAGTGCTGGTAGTTGAGGAAGGGCTTGAATTGGATGGAGATGAACTAGATGATGGTGAGGATGGTTGATGAATTACTGGTTTAGGGGATTCGACTATGGTGGATACTATTGATGAGGTTATGGTAAAAGAATGTGTATTTACAGTGAGTGAAGATTGTGTAGAAATTTCAGAGGCAACAACAGTAAGGGCAGCTAGTTCAACAGATTGTTGAAGGTAAGCACTATCTATATTGCTAATCAATGTAGAGGTCAAGGATTAGAACTTGTCAAAAGTTTCTGAGACAAATTATCTAAATCTAGATGGATAACCCTTTTTGATTCAATGAGTCGAGTAAACTCAGGGTCTAACACTATTTCATGGATGGCATTCTTAGATTTAGTTCTAAATAATGAGAGGTCAAATGACAAATCAAATGGAATTTCCTCTAAAGTTGACAACTCCTCAGGGAGTAAATTTGCTTTGACTAACTGGCTACTACTTGCCTGAGTTTCTTCGTTTTTTGGTTTTCTTAAAATTCTGTCTCGGTCATCAACTATAGTAGCAGGGTTTGGATCTAGGTTTTCCCTGGTATAGTGAGTCTTCTTAGGAGCTAGAATTCTAACTTTTTTAACTGTTTTTTATGAAACTTTAAAAAACCAACTTGATAAAAATGACCTTAAGGGGCTTAAGATTAAATTTAAGGTTTCCTTAAAGTTTTATGAGACTGAGGATCGAAGTCCCGAGTATGGTCACCAGTGATGTTATCACTCCAAAATTTCTTCCAAGTTGTCAGAAAAAGAAATGATAGAGGTGACCACTAACCACTTTTGGAGATCAGGACCTAGCCTTCCTAATCTCAGAGAGGGCTCTCTCTTTTTTATTTAACTTTGTTTTAGTTAATTAATTTTAGGTTAGTTATGATTGTGTTTGGGTTTTGATTTGAATTTGGGTGGTGGAATCACTTACTTAGATGAAAAACGGTTGTCTTTTACCATTGGGCTATGGGGTCAAATGTCAGACAAAAAAGATTGGATTAAGTTCTAAAAACAATGTCTAGAGGGAAAGATAGAGGAGTTACTGCAGATCTCAAAGGCTGGAAGGTGAAATGATTTCCAATCGGATCCAGGGACAAATTAAGGGTTCCCTAGTCCGGATCATGAAGAGAATGAAAGAGTTCAACTAGGATGGGAGAGCAATTAAGGGTTCTCAAATCTAGGTTTCAGAGGAAAACATATAAATGACTAACTGTGCAAAACATAGTGTACTTAAACAAATTTTGATTGATATTTCCAGTTAATTCATTCAAATTTAGAAAAAAATTAAGTTTATGAAACACATAAGAAGGTAACAAAATTAGACAAAGAAGATACTTCACTGCAATAGCTCATCTCATGAATCCTCTAGTGAAATGCTTTTATTACTTGCTCCAATTTGTTGACTTGAAAATTGGTATAATTACCCTTAGGTTTAAGATCAAAATAACTTTACAAATGTATAGCAATCCACACACAATACTTCGAACTATGAAGTATCTATACAAAAGGAATTTACAAAATATCTCAAACTGTATTAAGAACTAATCTAGGAAAAAGAAATATCTTCGTGCAAGAAGACAGAGACAACTATTAGACTGCTGCTTGCTATCCCTGTTATTTAGGTTATGCTGGCTTTGATCTTTGATATTTTTCCCTTTAAGTTGCTTCGTTGTTTGGTCTTCACGCTGGATGTCATATTTACTTATGATCTTTCATCTGATACACTTTGACCTTGCTGACCTGTCAATACCTTTTCACTGTGTTCTTTTACTTTTTACTGTACATTTATATTTTTACTATGTTCTTTCACCTTTTACTGTACATTTATATTTTTACTGTGTATTTCCTACAGTAAATCATTGAGTTTTTCCCATGTCTCAGCATCTGGTAATTGGATATTGAGCATTTTTCGGTATATCTCATCTGCCTCTGTATACTCGGAAAATATTGGCTTATTGACAAAAAGGTGTTTTACCTCATGCTGGAGGTGAAACAAGTTTTCAAAAGTTTGGTATAATAATTTGCATGTCGGTATGCCCTTCATGGATGAAGTGTTTAGCTAATATTTGGCCACTTCCCTAATCTTCTTATCGTAATCCTCCTGTGCCATTAACTTATCATTTATAACTAAGGGATTAGGTAATCCCTTTTCCATCAAAAGTTCAAATTTAATCATGAACCTGTCAATGGCCAGTTGCATGGTTTGACACTTATCTTCCAAGTTCAACATCAAATTCCTCTTAGTGAGGACTCTTCTAACTTCCAAAATTGTACCTATCATGTCAGGTATTTCCAGTTCTTGCAGCTCATGCTTGTTCGTGCAATTAAGGAAGTGAATGATCCTTGCTGCTTCCTCTGGCATATCTCCAAGTTCTGCTTTAACTTTCTGAATGGCTTCTGTAGCTTGCTTTATCAATTCAATTTGTTCAAAAATGACCTGAATGGATGGCCAAATAGCATTGACAGAGTCAATGATATTGGTCCATAGTTGTTCCTTAGCCTAACCTAGAGGCTCATTCAGTGTCAGCTCTTTCTCCAGGCTTTTGATTCTTTCAGTCATCCTTGTGGCCTTTTGATGTTCTTCTTTATGCATGATTTGGGCAAGTCTACAATCTATCTCCAGGTTAGTGATTTTCTCTTTAAGTTTGTTCATCTCAGTGGTCTGAATGGACATTTCTTCCATTTCTTTGACTAGCATGTTTGCTTCATCCCTTGTGGAGCCTGTTGTGGTCAATCCTGTTGCTGATGTAGTTGGTGTAGATGTTGGTAGTACAATGGCCATTGGAGCAGTGGGAACTAAGGATGCTGCCAAAGTAAAAGATACAGTTGTGGTCACTATTGGAATGACAGTTCTAGGAGCATCATCAAGACTATGTTGTTTGAGCTGAATCAAGCTATCTAATTCTTTTTCCATATCCTTCAATTGATCATTTAGTTGCAGCACTAGGTCCATCATCTCTTCATGAGTGCTCTGACTTTCCAGGACCTCCTTTGTCTATGGGTGCTGTAAATGAGGCAACTTCAGCTGTTTCTTTAGGGCTGCTATGTCCTCATTCTTCTTCTTGATTAATTTCTTTGTGGCCTTAACATCACTTGGGTCATAGCCCAGTTCAATGATCAAGTTCTCCAAGGATTTTATCCTGGTGTCTTTGGCCTGTGAGGAGGCATTCTCCAATTTGTACTGAGCTGTCACATTGCCCAATGAATCCTGCAGCTTATAGGCTTCCATGGCCTTTCCTGTGAGGGTGGAGTAAGTCATTTCTCCAGCCTATTTGTGGAACTCTATCTGATCAATGGGATGAACATCCCTGGCCAACACCCCAAAATTTATCTTCTTGTAATCTGTTGAGGTATTTGGTTGTTGTACAATGGGCTGCAAAAATGATACCTGCATTTTACCTACTTTGATGTCAAACGCTAACATCAGTTTGGTCTGGTTTGGTGGTGTAAGCTTGAGGTATTGGGCATTTGTCTTTGCCTTCAATTTTTCATTCCTCATCTTTATCTCTTTGAATCTATCTTTGATATCCTTTTCCTTGTCAGCTGGCCTGACAAAGGAAGAAACCTCCATACTTCGTTGTCTCTCTATCATCTATGTGTTGGAGGTTGGTGGCCGCTGTGTTTCACCTGATGCAACTATTTTTTCACCTCTCCGCCCCATTGCCTCAGTGTCAGTTATTTTCTCTGAAGCTATGTTCCCCTCTTGTTCAAAGACAGGATTCAACTTGGGCCTCTTGCTTGGCTCCAATAGCTCATTAGTAGTCTCCATGGTAGAGCTAGATGCTTCCTCCCTATTCCTCTTAGGATTTTTCTCTTCATTGGCTGGGGTTTGAAGGACAAGAGGAATATTCATTGGCTCCCCTTGTTCTGGAACATGCAGGAAAGGGTTGTGATAAAATTGTCTTTCAAGATCAATTAGTGTGTTCTCTACATCTACAATAGTGTTGTCCATATCAATCAAGGTGTTCTCCACCCACTCATCCTGGTTAGCAAACTATTCAATGTTAGGTCTTGGGTGGTGGATGTATGCTCCCAACTTGACCCTGAGTCTAAGTTTAGTTATAACCTCATGAGGGTCATACTGCCATATGAAGCTGTTTCTGAACTTCATCTTTTGTAGTAAACTATCAACCTCTGGTCCAGCCTCTCTATTGTTGCAAATGAATGGGCCCAATTGGTTTTTCACTTTGAACTGGGTTTTCTTCCTATAAGCTAGGAAGCGGACCTCATTAGAGTTGATGATTTATCTGAAGTATTCAAGAGCAAATATCCTCATAGGGAGGTATTTGGACAACTTATAAGGGGGTAATTGGTAGCCATATATTCAAATCTCAGTATGGCTCTGGTAGAGGTACCAGTCTCCCACCTTGATGTTCTTTGCCAATTGTAGCACTCTCTTGATCTTCGGGCTGATTCTAGGCTGAGTCTTAGAAGTTAGCATGTTCATGACAGGGTATACAAAGGAGTATATGAAGTCTTTGTAGGTGAATGTTGTGGAAAAATTGTGGACCAAGGGTGTCCAGTAGATGACTGGTCTCTCCTTTCCCTTGGTATCGAGCTTTTGGATGCTCAAAGGGAACTTATCTGTCTGGTAATACAAGAACATATGAAACAACACTGAAGAGTATTTGAAAACTCTTTTAGTGGGCAGTTTAGTGAATTGTTCATGCATTATGTCTGCAATTAATTGAGCATAATCAAACATGATAGCAGGAGGTTTGCCTGGAGTAAAAGTGGACAAGAAGCCCAAGATGACCTCATCCACATGCTCATCTATGGTATATCCAAGGATGCATGAGAGCATGGTGATCATGTGCCTGACAGTCTCCGAGAAAAAGGTGGCAACATAGGGTGGGGTATCTGTAGGAGTATGGCGGTCTTCAACAATAAAATTTTGGAATATTTGCTTGATTTTCACCTGGTCTAATGTGATGTATAAGTCCAATAGGTGTCCAATGGATAGAGGGGTCAAACTGGGGCTAGATTGGATTTGAATAATCTAGTTAATTAACTCAGGTGTAATGGTGAATAATAACTCATGTTTTGGGGCAACAATAGCCCTTTGGCTAGGGACATAACAAGCATGACAATAATGTACAATATTTGGGAAAGGGTGAACTTCTGGGAATGTGTACTTCGGCAAATTGGATTCCCAAAGGTTGATGTCATCAACCTGGTTTAAAAATTTGTCCTTACTCCAACAATGGAGATTCAGAAGGTGGGCTAGAGTTGCAGTTTCATTTTTTTGGAAATCCCTGTCTGCTAGGGCCAAATGGTCAATGTCCAGGTGAGGGGTTGAGACCGGTTTGACATCTAGAGAGGTTTGGGTAGCCATCTTGAGGATAAAATTGGGAATTAGGCTTGTGCAGATTGTATAAGTGGAGCTTTGAATAGGTCTGTACAAAGATAGGGTATTGGCAGTTTGTAGGATAGGGGTTTGGGTATTTCAGGGGGGAAATATTCTCAATTTAGGGGAAATCAATTAAATTAAATTAATTATTTCTTGAATTCACTGTACGTTTTTAAACAGAGAGGGTCATTCTAGATTTTTTTGTTAAAATACATGGAAATGGTGGTATAGGTTGCAAATTGGTGTGAATGGTGGCTGCAGAGGGTACTGTGGCTTCAGTTGTGCACTGGAGGGATGAATTGGGCTTCCAGAGCGTGTTGGGGAGGAAGTTGGTGGTCAAATTTGGTTGTAGAGGCTCAGGGTGGCGCAGGAAAGCTTAGGAGGCTTTCAGAGAGCAAATGAGCGAAAAAGGGTGAAAATGGGCATCTTTCGCCTTTTAACTGGCAACGGTTAGAAATTGGTGGGGAATGTCATAATGAACAATGATGGTTTTGAGCTTACACGGGGAGGCAGTTTCATTACTCATCGCATCGTTTTTGGGAATGGGGTGGTATTTTCCTGAGAGCACGCGAGTTAACAAGGAGATGCCACGTAGCCAAAAGGGGCCAGAGCAAAACCACGAATCTCGCGTGCTCTCAGGAGGGTAAAGGTCGGGAGGTGAATGAACACAATATGTATGCGCGTCATCAGATCTGGGGGTGACAGATCTAATAGCTATCGCGCAATGAAGTTGCACGACGGGAGCAGGGGCGGAGATTTGCGGGGCTGGGGGAATTAATTACACTAAATGTAATTAATTAATGAATCAACGGGGTTAGGTGTATAATGAACATGTTATATAGTAATGGGGGAGTTAATAAAGTAATGCCGGGGGGGGGTATTTAAACTTCGGATAAGGGTTTTTAGGTAAAATAAGGAATTAATAAAGGGAAAGTGAAGGGGAAAGGGTTTCACACTAGGGAAAAGGGGTTTTAGGTTGGGAAATGACCTTTGGAAGGTAATTTGTTAGGGAAATGTGTGAAACCAAGGGGCAAGGGTGAAATGAAGTGAAAAAGGGTATTTTCTTAGGAAATGATGGGATAATGGGGACATTAGTAAGTATGTAGTGGGGGGTGAAATGGATTAAGGGAAAGTTAGCCAAATCAACTTGTGAACATCCTTTCACTTTCATAACTAATCCCGCACACTGAAACATATGATTAAGCATAATAAATGTGCTTTTGCTTCAATCAACTTTGTACTTCTGTAACCTTTCTTCTACTTACCCTTTACTTACTCTAACATTTTTTCTTCACTTTATTGGGTGCATTTAAGCTATCAGACCCTTTCTTTCCTTTTTCTTTTGAAAAGTAAACTATCTAATTCTAACCTTATATAAGATTAAACAGTTTGGCAAGATATTTTATTCTCTAACTATAAACACGAAATTTAAAGCATGATGTAGTCAAGATTAAACAGTTTGACTATCATGGGTTGTGGAATTCATGACAAGCTAAACACAACCATTATTTTGTATAGCAAAGTAAAAAGTAGTGGCACTTAGACTTGTACACTTTCATGATCTGTTTTTGTTTGGGGTTCATATATTTTCACTTTTTTGACATTTTCTTATTCTTTTTGTCCTTTGATATTTCTTTTAGGACATAACCTCTTTACATTTTTTAATTTTTAATATGGAAAACATTTGCAGAAAAGAAAAGGTATGTACAATATTAGAAGACTAACCACAACCAATTCTAAGTTATGAATCCTATTAATATGGAACCCTAACAAATTCATTAATAAAAAAGTACCTAAAATTGTTTACATGCAGAAATGAAAGAAACTAGCTCGGGCTATGGTAACTTTTTTTTGAGAAGAGATATAACGGATACATGCCTTCTGAAATGTGTTACAATGAGGTTCGAAGGCCTATTTATTATTGAGAAATAATGGAAAACCCTAAAAATCCAAAAACCTCACCCTAGGAGATGAAACACCAAAAATTTGTGGGCCTCGATAGGGTAAATTAGTACATCAACTTCCTGGGGTCGTAACTTTGACATATTATCTCTGTTTTACACATACAATACCTCACTAGAAACATCTATCCTATTACTACAATTTTTTATTACATACCCTTATTTGACAACATGGGTTTGCCTGTTTTCCAAAAAAACGTCGTTTAGGACCTCAAAATGGCTCTGAAAGTGCAGGACCCGAAAAACTGCCAGAAATAGTAAACTGTGCTACAATTAAGGAAATTGAAAGTAACAATGGTGGTGGTCCAAGTGGAATAACTAGGTGGCCACCAATATCCACCTAGATCAGTCTTCCCCCCTTTGGAATCAATGGTCCCCATTGCATTGAGTGCCTCCATGAGATGGGGAAACTTCTGCTAAGCTTGATCCATGGCGAGCCACTTGCCTTGGTGTAGGAGTTGGCCAACTTTGACAACCTAATCTAGTTGGTTCTTCTATCGGTGAGCGTTGTTGATTTGTGTGTCCATGATTTGATCAATCATGGCATGTTCCATGTAGTTTATGTTCGGATCTATTGGTGTTAGTTGTTTTGCAATGCCTAATGTGTCTAGTAATGGTGGAAAGGAAGGTCAGAGGCAGTCCACATTGAACATTGGGTGCAGACCAAGGAATGGGGGAAGGATGAGCTCAAAATCATTATCTCCCATAGCTTGGGTGATGGTTTAAGGCCTATAACAGAGTGGTTTGAGCTTGCGATGGGCTGAAGTGAGGCGCTCTTTTTGCAGATGTAACCAAACTTTGTCACCCACTTGAAAATTATGTTGTACCTGGTGCTAATCATGTCATTGTTTATATTTTGAATTGAATTTCTCCAGGATGTCGTGAACCTGCTGGCGATGTGTTGAATGTGGTCAATAAACCTAGTGGATTTATCAACTTCGGATCGAACATGGGCATATTGTTAGGTCCCTATAATACTAGTGTATTCCCTCATTTTATTGTGAGTGTAGCCCCTTATTGTTATTGTTGTGCCCAAGTACTACCCATATTGTTATTATTGTACCCCATAGAAACTAACTATTGTTATTGTTGTGCCTTTACATTATTATTATTATTATGTCGGCTCTTATTATATTGTGACCCCTTAGACTCCTATACATAGAAATGAGGTTTTTTCATTTGAATCATTGAAGAATTATTCATTTGTGTAATGTAAAGGAGGTTTCCTCCTCCAAGAGGTTAATTTTGAAGTTGTTGATCTATTTCTTCTTATATTTTGTGAGCTGGTTGCATAACATTTGGTATCAAAGCTTTGGATTCTAGGGTCTCGCTACTACAAACAGGTCGTCGTGGAATTTTCGATATAATGTTTTTTATACGAAGCTTCAGAAGATGAAATTAAAATCCAATAGAGCCGAAATCTAGGTGAACCTCATGTACAAATTTCAGATCTTGGTTCGCTATATTTTCAGAGATATGAGCCAAGGAAGTTAGGGTTTTTGCAGGCTTCGGAATTCCACCTCAAACAAATGATCTTGGAAAAATAGTCATAACTTTCTCTTTGAGTATCAAATTAAAATTTCGTAAGAACTAATAGAAAGAGAATGGACTGTATTTTGTTAGACATTGTTTTCAGGGCCAAAGGGTTAAACAGTGAGACGTGGCGCTTATTACAAGTTCAACCTACTAAATAGGTCTATAACTAGGTCAACGTGGAAGATTGGGCATAACTCTTTCTTGAAGAATCCAATCTCGATCAGACTTGTGTGGTTGGAAAGAAAATTCAAAGGGATAACGAAGGAAAAAAATTGAAACCTTGGAGATCAGAAATTATAGAGATACAATAGATTCAATATCAAGCTCCTACAAAGCGAAAAGAAGGGTGTGTAGTTTTTAAAATTTTGATAAGTTTTGTTTGAAAATTTAGTTTGAAGTGATTCAAAGGGAATAATGAAGCATAACTATCATTAATTGATGCCCAAAAGAAAGAAAATGGAAACACCTAGTAATCAACCCGCAATCTCTACTATGACACGTGAAGAAAAGGAAGAAACGCAACATGATATATCAAAATTGCGAGACCAAGTGCAACAAATTTCCCTCTCGCAAAAAGTAACAAAAAATGAATTGGAAGGCATGATGAATGCTAATATAGATGGTATAAAAATATATATTGGAGTTTTGAATGATGGTTTAAAAGCATACATGGAATAAATGTTGAATGTCAAGATAGAGGGGTTGAAGTAAGGTTTGACAAAGTTGTTAGAAGAAAGGTGTCCTAGTGGTGACAAGGAAATCCATGAAAATAATGATGAATACAAAAGGAATATCAATTATGATTTAGAGACTCCAATGTGGCGTTTAAGAACCACCACATTCTAAAGATAGATATGAGGAAGTTTGTTGGCAAGGATCTAATAACTTGGATACTACAAATGGAGCAATATTTTGATCTACATGATGTGCAACCCTAAAAAAGGTATGTATTTCATCTTTATATTTAGAACCCAATTAGTTTGTATGGTATAATGGATTTTTTCTCGTAAATCACTTTTCACTTGGTCAATTTTTACGGAGGAAATGATAGAACATTATGAAGATACAAAAAGAAACACCTTCTTTAGCCAATTGATAAATCTTAAACATAAGGGTTCAATGGCGGAGCACATTGAAGACTTCAAAAAATTGAATATTAGGGTAACCAATATTCCAAAATTGATGTCTTCATAGGGAATTTAAAAGATAAAATCCAACGTGAGGTTCACCTTTGGACACTTGATTCATTGGAGAAGGAATTCAGGGTAGCAAGAAAAGTTGAAAGCAAAATTATGGGAACAAGGAAGTCTACCTCTCACAACTATAAAGATGGAAGCATTTCTGGTGCTAGTCTTCCACAACTTACAAGGTTGACACCGCAACAATTGGAGGAAAAAGAGAAAAAGGGCTATGTTACAGTTGTGATTGAAAACACACTAAAGGTCATAAGTGTGTTGAGAATAAATTATTTTACATAGATTTTGAAGAGGGGGAAGAAAAGGAACAAGAAACATCAAAGGAGGAGGATATACACTAGGAACCAACCCCAAAGAAAGAAGAAATGAATCCGACCATATCTTGTAATTCATTGGCGGGAATTACCACTCCTCAAACTCTCAAGATAGAAGGATATATCAAGAAGAAAAAGGTAATAATGTTGATTGATTTAGGTAGTACCCATAATTTTATTCATTGTAAGATAGCCAAGGAATTGAATTACTTCTTATATCCAACACCATAGTATCAAGTGATGTTTGGAAATGGAGGAACCATAAATTTCTCTAGAAAGTGCCATAATATCAAGCTATCCATGGGAGAATATGCATTGAATATTCCAATGATTTCAATTCCAATGGGTGGTGTTGAGTTTGTATTAGGAGTCCAATGGTTACAATGTTTGGGTACAATAGCTTTTAATTTTCAATAACTTCTCTTGAATTTTTTTTGGGAAGGAAAGGAAGTTGAATTAAGGGGAATCATAAGGAAACTAGGAAAGATAATAAACTCAAATGGCATGACCAATCTTCTAAAGAAAGAACAACGGGGCGTAATTGCACAATTATGTTCACTAGAGGTTCAAACAGTGAACTCATCTATTTCTCCAGATCTCTAAAAAGTCTTGGACAATAATTCCAAGGTATTTGAGGCTCCCAAAGGGCTCCCACCTATTTGTGATCATGATCATGCTATTCATTTGATTCCAGAAAGTGTTCCTCCAAACATTAGGCCTTACATATATCCCTATTCCTAAAATAGTGAAATTGAACATAAGGTTGCATAAATGCTAGAGGTTGGTATAATTCAAACTAGTCAAAGTTGTTTCTCTGCTCCAATAGTATTGGTGCACAATAAGGATGGATCCTGGCACATGTGTCCAGATTATAGGGAGATCAACAAGCTCACTATTAAAGATAAGTTTCCCATTCCAATCATTGATGAATTATTGGATGAATTATGTGGAGCAATTTACTTCACCAAGTTGGATCTTTGTTCAGGATATCATCAAATAAGAATGAATATTGAAGACATTCCGAAAACAACATTTAGAACTCATGAGGGTCATTATGAATTTCTGGTCATGCCTTTTTGCCTTACCAATGCACCTTCTACATTTCAAGGTTTGATGAATTCCATTTTCAAACCCTTCTTTAGAAAATTTGTGTTAGTATTTTTTGATGATATACTAATATACAACAAGTCTTGGAAGGATCATGTTCAACATGTTGACATGGTGCTCAAATTATTGGAGGAGAAACAATTATATGCAAAAGACTCCAAATGTTTCATTGGAGTACATGGGGTGGAATATATGGGTCATATTTTATGTCATGAGAGTTTTAAAGTAGACCCTAACAAAATTAAAGCCATTAAGGAATGGAAAATCCCACATCCATAAAGCATCTTTGAGGATTTCTTGGGTTAACAAGGTATTATCGCAACTTTATTAAGAATTATGGGAGAATAATTGCACCTCTAACAACATTACTGAAGAAAGATGCATTTTCTTGGACTCTAGAAGCAACTAAGGCCTTTGAACATCTTAAAGTGGCAATGTGCCAAGCACCAATCTTAGCTGCGCCAGACTTCACAAAAACATTTATTGTCGAATGCGATGCCTCGGGAAATGGAATTGGTGTTATTTTAATGCAAGAAGGAAGACCCACTACTTTTGAAAGTCGTCCAATCAAAGGAAAATATTTACACAAACCTATTTCTGAGAAGGAAATGTTGGCAATACTACATGCACTAAAGCAATGATGACCTTACCTTTTGGGTCTCTGACCAGAAAAATTTTGCTTTCACTCCGCTCTTGGTAACTGGACTTAAAGACCAAGTGATGTGAGAGATTCCCAACATGAACCTCAAATAAAAATTGGAAATACCCAAAAATTTGTGAAGCTCTGTTAGAGTGGTTGGGGTTGACCAATCCCTAATGACTTGGATCTTAGCTAGATCCACATGCATTCCTTTCTCATCAATGATGTAACCCAAATATTGGACCTATCCCATGCCATTGGTGCATCTCTCCAATTTGGCACATAGTTTGTGCTGCCACAAGGTTTAAAGGACCTATCGAATGTGTTGCAAGTACTCTTCCCAACTCTCGTTGAATATGAGTATGCCATCCAAATATACAACCGCGAATGAGTTGGTAAAGGGTTGCAAGATGTCATCCATCATTCTCATAAAAGTTGCAAGGGAATTTGTCAGCTCGAAAGGCATGACCAACCACTCAAAAAGGCCCTCCTTCGATTTCAAGGTGATCTTCCCTACATTTGTGGGTTCTGTTGGAACCTAATGATAACCAAACTTTAAATCGATCTTGCTAAAATACTTAGCCCCTTTGAGTTGGTCAAGAAGATAATCAACCTATGGGATTGGATACTTGTTCCTGACAGTGATTTTATTTAATACTCAATAATCAATGCAGAGTCTCCAGGTTCTATCCTTCTTCTGAAGAAGTACAATCGAGCTCCCACAAGGTGAGGAACTTGGTCAGATGTGCCATTTTTGCAACAACTCCTAGATATATTTCTTGATTTCTTAATTTTATAGAAGATGGTGGTTTATCACCATTCTTGATACCTTTTTCGCTTGGAGAAAATTCTCCTCTTGGAGGTCTAGAGCTTTCACCTTGTAATTTGGTATTCCTCTCTTCATAGAGGAATTTCACCATTTTTTCCATGTCTAAGAAAGCCTTTGTAAAAGCCTTCACATCCTCTGACATCCTTGCATGCTATCCTCCTTGGGACATGATTTTCTTGAAGCTTCTACTGCAATTTGAGTTAGAACTTGGTGGTAGAGATTGTAACAATCTTACTCTCCATTCCAAAACCTTCTCCTCAATGAGCTTCAAAACACATTCACTTGCAAACAATTGTCAATTCCTCCTTGCACAAAGAAAAGCTGGCTCTGATACCAACCTTATATGAATTAGGGAATATTAGTAATGATGTGCTAATTCCCCTCATTAGAATATAAAAATGTGCTTGAGGTTTGACTCCAAAATAACAAGTAAAAATATGAATTTTATGTGTGTTTACTTAAGTGATTTTCATGAAGAAAACTTAAAACATGAAACCAAAACACTGAATGGAAGAATGCATCAACAAATAATACACCAACCGTTGATAAAGGAGTTCACCCGTCTTGGGCTACATCTCCTTGGATCAGCTCTAAAGGCATGACCCATTCTCATTATGCTCTATATCAAGAAAAGAAGAGTACAGAAGCTGTTGAAATGGAATGGCTAATTTCTCCGTCAAAGAAACAACTTACTACAAAAGTTCTCACTCCATACACATATTAACCTATAGTTAAACATGTAAATATTCAGCAAACACACACATCTTACACCAAGACCCCATACTCCAACTTCCAAGAACATAAACAATACTACAATCCACTTGAAGTCCTTATACAATTCTCTTTCTCCATACACATATAGATAAAAGAAGAAATAAAGCTACAACATTGTTGTAATGGATGATGTACAAAGGACATGGAGGCTGGAAGACCTTTGCAAGGTCATCTCCACCTTCATACTCCTCCATAAATTAAATCAACACTTTGGTTGACCAGAGCACCCATAGGCTTCACTTTGCAAAAAACCTATCCAAAACTACTCCTTTTCTCTTGAAACCTATTCCAATGAGTTCAGAATGCCAAAAAATGGCAATCTAGCCTCTTTTTGCACCTCATTTGGTCAAAAATTACCTTAGTTATGACTTCTGCCAGTCTCTCAACAATTTTCTCCTCCAAATCTGGTTTATTGCCAGTTAAATTCAATATCTGCAATTAAAACTGGCAGTTCCGACGAAATCAACAGTTCAACCATCATTTTCGCCTATCTCACGGCTAAGGGTTGAGTCATCACATGCAGAGTGGTCATCCAGAAACTTAGGCTACAGTTCCGCATCCTTGTCGGATATCACAATCGTAATCGACGAAGAGACGAACGACACTCCTTCATAAACTGCGATTGCCGATCTAGCGGACCCGATGAGTTATAAATTACAACTCTGAAAACATACCACTTCCAGGACTTATTACAATTCAGAACTCATCACATTTCACTATCGGTGATCACTGCCGAAACCATATCGTAAATCACAATCACTTTATGCGAAATCGATATGAGATAAATCACATCACAACCAGTTTTCGTTGGGGGCTGATTCTAATCATTATGTGATATGTGATTATGATTGTATCGCATCGCAAACTACTCTGCGCCGGGGGATGATTATTTAGTACTTGTCCACCTCTGATATGTCATTTTCCGGGGCCAATGACAACCTGCCACTTGGCACCTCCTGCTTCACTGGGACCTTTTCCATGTCATTCAGTCAACCTTGAACTTTGACTTGCTCTAACTTCTGCATACGAGCTCAAATTTGAGTGTCATTTGCACCATTGGATTCAGAATGACGATCTCTTCGATCTGAAGCTAAGCTTATCGAGATTCTAGCACTTTGATTTTTTTGGCAAATTTTAAGCTCTTGATCACTCTTCCCTACTAAAAAAAACTTTTGGTCTCCAAATGTTTAAATAATCTACAACTGCTATGTACTTCGTCTGCACCGCAAGTGTCCTCCAGGTCATCCTTCCTTCTCATTCACCTTTGTACTTGGGAGCCATAAGCGATGAGCCGACATCTGTCCATGTCACTATGGCCATCCCCAACAACATCCTTCCCAAGAAGAATTCCAAGAAGATGAGCACCTTGGAATTGCTTATCTGCAAAATCCTTGTCAAGGATAACATCCTAAAATACTTTTCCAAATGAACCTAAACAAGCTTCACATAGTCAATACTTGTATAACTTGACTGCTACACACATTTGGAGCATACTAAATGTGCCACAACTACTCATACAACTGTTGGGTGTGGAGCATGATTATCATCCTAATTTAGAGGTCTTTGTTTTAGTTGGATGTATACCCCAGGAAGATTGTACACTCCCAAAGCTAAAAACAGATGTAAAATTTCCTTGTAAAAGTATATTAATTTCTAGTCAATCTGGGCCGTTCATTAGGCGAATGATCGGATGGTAGAACTTATGTTTAGTTTAGGGTTTTTTTCCCTAGAAGGCAACCCCTCTCTTTGTATGAGGGAATTGTATTGAGGCTGTGGAATAGATGTGTATTCTCAGAGCGAGATACAGATAGGTGAGACTGCAAGAGAAAACATAGGATATTACAGTGGATCTGTCGTAGGTTGTGTCTCTTCATTTTGCTGGATAACAGAAAGGAAGGACTGGTTGTTCGAGGTGGACATGGCCCAAACTGGGTGAACCACGTATATCTATGTCTCTTTGGTTTTATGTGTTTGTGTTTTTCCGCATATTATATGTCTTGGATTTCTCTGTCATATATATAATTTTTCTAACAACAACAATTTTAAAATGACTCTTTTTTTATTTATAAAATGGAATAAACATGACTCCCAAATTTTCCATTCAAATTGACTATCAACAAGCCAAACTAGCATTGTAATTTCTTAAAGAAAACGTTGTTGTATATAAGTGATTTATTTATGAACATCACTTTTACAAATTACCCAACTATGGGGATATGCGACTAGTGCAAAACATAAATTTACAAACTTCGATTGGACAAATAGTCTGCCCATTTCTTACCAACCAGGTAAATGAACCCTCTATTTGAACTCTCTTCTTCTGAAGTTGCTTTAGGGATGGTCGCATCTTCGCCACTTTTTCTTTTGTCGCTTCCTCTTCTCGTGCTTGCATGATTTGCTTTCCCTTACCAGGATGAAGTTGTGGAAACAATTTCCAACACTTCTCGACCCAATTCCCACTGGTATAGCAGTGAGTACAGAAGTTCTTTTGAGCTCCTCTGGGCTCACTTGCCTTTATACTTGGATGAGATTTTCTCCTTTCGGTCTCAATTCCAGTAGACATAAACATCTTCTTGATGATTTCATTCTTTTTATCACACTTATCTACAGAATGGTTAGATGAAAGGATAAAGGTGCATGGAAACATTTTCCTCAACATGTTATTCAAATATGCATGTTGTTTTCCATCATGAACAACATTCAAATTAACGGAATGGTTATACCTATGCTTGTTGTCCTTTGGCTTACACTGCCTGCATGAAGAACTTGCGTGGCAAGAAGAACTCGACTTTCCTTCTTCTTCAACTTTTACATCTCTCTTTGGAGAAAATTCTCCTCTTGGAGGTCTAAAGATTTCACCTGGAAATTTGGTATTCCTCTCTTCATAGAGGACTTTCACCATTTCTGCAATGTCTAAGAAAGCCTTTCGAAAAACCTTCACATCCTCTGACATTCTTGCAGGTTCTTGTTTAGTCAATTTAGTATGTCCTAAATTGCTTAATTATCAATACGGGAGTCGTAAACTGATGAAGTGTGGCACACTGTATGTGCAAGACAACCTCTTTCTTACTTTTATTGTTTTCAATTTTATTTTGTTTTTGGGGTTTTGTCTTTGTTGGTCTCCTAATGCAAATGGAAATCCCACTCCTAGGTTTTAATAATACTTTTAGAGGGAAAGTATGGATGTAGATTTAAGACAAGGTTTATGTCTCTTATGATAATTTCCAGAACTTAGCACTTCAAAAGATCTCAAAACATGTTATTGATAAAATTAGTACTTGAACAGGAATGTAAATGTGCAACTACTTAAATCGATCAAAAGATGAAATACTGATCATGAAATCACTGTCTCTACTGCCCATCTAATTACAGAAATAAAATCTAAACTATTGCACTCAAACAAACCAAAAATTGCAGACTAATGAAAGCAAGATCAATTTACTTCACTTATAATCTGATAGCTCGCCAAGTAGCTTCTCGGGTTAAGCCATGGCACCAGAGATAAAGTAAAATAACATGTATAATTGATATCTAAATTACCTACTTGCAGATTAATGAAAGTAAAATCAAGTTACTTCACTTATAATACGATAGCTCGCCAAGTAGTTTTTCGGGTTAAGCCATGGCACCGGAGATAATGTCAAATAACATGAAGAACTTGATATCTAAACTACCTACTTGCAGATTAATGAAAGTAAAATCAAATCACTTCACTTATAATCTGATAGCTCGCCAAGTAGCTTTTCGAGTTAAGCGATGGCACCAGAGATAATGTCAAATAACATGAAGAATTTGATATCTAAACTAGCTAACAACAACAAATAAATATCACTGAAATCAAAGCATAACTGAAATTGAAAAGCTTAAAAGGTTCATCAGAGAGGCAAATATCATGTCACTATTTGATGCAAAAGTCTATGAAAAATCTCGAGCATAACCTATCATGAAATGCACTGATCAGTGTTAGTAAAGAGTATGCAATACTGAAAATCATGTACAGGAATAAAAGGTTAACACCATAAACGAATTATGAAACATATATAGTTAAACAAATTATGAAACATATATAGTTAAACAAATTATGAAACATATACAGTGAAAATAAGGAAAACGATGAATGAAAAATTTACAAAAATGAAAAGCAAAACCTCAGCCAGCAGGGGCCCTTTGCACGACCTTTGGTTAATACACTGTCAACCCAAAATCACGCTTAAACAATCATAAGAAACAGAGTTTTTATATTGCAAAATAGAGGATATGTCTTCTCGTTACAACAGCAGGGCTAACGCTACAGTAACAACATAAAAACTAACATCAAGACTAACTACTTGCGTTTGCAAATGCGTTATTTATAGAGAAAAGTAGATACCTGTTTTTCTGTGAGGAATCTTTAGCAGAGGACATGTAAACAGGACATAACCCGTAAGCTCAGCGTTTTGGTTGCCATGATCATTCAATCTACAAAAGGTGGAGGTTGGATTTGCGTCGTGGAGACGACCTGCAGCTGTCAAGAGGGATCCACGAATCTAGGAACAGTCTCGAACCTTTCACGTGTTGAAAACAAAGACTTATTTGTTGTAGGACTCCTTGTTTGACCGTTCTTTGACCAAGGATTTTCTTCATGAATTCAACTGAACAGATAGGACCTTGTCCATGCCTAGATCATTTATGAGCTACCCACGTGCCTTGTTTAACTTGCCGACACCTGTAACCTATAGAACAATAAAAATAGTTGTGGAATTGCGAGTCAGTTGCGGAAAGTGGCTACATTCCGCAGCTGATGAACAAAATCTAAATCAAATAGCACACACAAGAATATAGTTAGAAAACCACTTAAATGCACTCTTAGAATCAATATGTAATGATCTTTGATAGCTTATGAGGTACTGATGTGGGAAAAAGGTCTAGGAAAGTATGTAGAAGAGAGGTAGTTTTAGGGCTCAACATACCCCCATTGTGAAGATGTTGCATGTCCTCATGCAACCAAAATTGTGACGATCCTTCCTTCAGTTCATTTGTTCTGAGACATCTGCTAATACATCTAGCCTTCTTTTCTTTTTCCTTGGTGTCATTATCATCCTGGGCTTCATCATTAGGCACCTGTATTTGAGGTTGATGAGGGCTCTGCTCAACCTCCTATTCTTTTTCTTCAATTTACTATTTTTCTTGTGCCACAATCCAAGATGCAACATGGTGTTGTCATGGATAATTTTATCTAACCTGCTTTGTTCTTTCAATGTTTCATTTTCCCTTTTGATGTGTCTATTCAGGACTTCTAGTTCAAAAACTTCATGTTTTAGTGATTGGATCAAAACTTCCTGTGTTGTATTAGGCTGATTAGATGAAGTGCCCTGGTCTGTTGTAGTCTTTTCCAATGTTTCAATAAAATCATACATTTATTGCTGAGTTGGATCTATTTCTGGTGTAGCCTTTCTTGGACTGATCTCAAAATTTGGTTGAGAAAAAGGAGAATGCTATGGACTATGGTTAGGAGGGGTGATTGCTGGAGATTGTTCTGGTGTTTCCGCTCCTAAGTCTATGAAGTGAGTCCCTTTAGTTTGCACTTTCTTCAATTTTCCTTTAAGTCTGGAGCTCCTTCTTAAATTCTGTGAGCTGGGATCTCCTTTTTCTACACTCTGTTTTTCCTTTCCTTTTTCCTTTGTCTTAGCTGATTGTTCTTTAAGGTGAATTAGTCTTTCAGAAAGTATATGTTCCTCTTCTGAGGAAGATTTTGGGGTTTGATAAACATCTTCAACATTTCTTTTCCCCTTTTGTTTCATTTGTTTCCTAACCTCAGTCAAGGTTTCAGACAACCTTTCTTCCTTACTAGTTTCTTTAGCTATACTAGTAGGAGTATCTTGAATGTTTACACTTGTTTTTCTTCTCCTACTTTTTCTTGTTGAGCTACCTTCAGGTGTTTCAGGTGGGTCCTAAAAGAAGTTTCTAATCAGGAATTGTTCCCATGTGTCCTTTCTTTCCTTCAATTGTTTTTCAATCATAATTTTGACAAGGCCGTGATGATAAAGGTGAGGCTCTACATCATCCAGATTCTTTTGTACAATGGTGGACATCTTTTTCAAACTACTCAACAAGAAATAAGGAAAATTGATGGTTTGATTCTCCAGAAAGTTCATTAATAACCTGATGTGGTACATGTATATGGACCCAAACCTTCCTTCACACGTGATAAACTTCTGAATTATCAATAGCAAACTAGTCCATTTTTCCTTGAGGGTAGAAACAAGGATTCCACGTTTAAAAATGGTTATATCCATACTTGGGTTATGCAAAATAATCCTCCAGTCCCTTTTATCAAAGTCTTTGTTTTTGAACCATCGTTCTCCTTCCTGTGGGAGCTCCGTTGCTGCTGCAATGGAAGCTGTTGGGTCCCCATAATACTAGTGATTACCCCATTACTATTGAAGTTGTACCCCTTATTAATATTGTTGTCCCCCTATTGTGCCCATATTGTTACTATTATGCCCCATAGAAGCCCACTATTGTTATTATTGTGCCCTTACATTATTATTGTTATGTAGGCTATGATTATGTTATGACCCCTTAGACTCCTATATATAGAAAGGAGGTATTTTCATTTGTATCATCGAAGAATTGTTCATTTATGTAATGTAAAAGAGGTTGCCTCCTCAAAGAGGCTGAATTCTAAGGCGTTGATCTATCTTTTCTATCTTTTCTTGAGCTGGTTTCATAACATTTGGTATCAGAGC
>APFE030732079.1:141057-151529 GCA_000404065.3 Pinus taeda | reverse complement strand
CACAGTATAATTCAACTCAGTGGGAGTTAAATTTTTACTGGTATAGTAAATGGCATAAGGAACTAAGTCTTTTTGTCCCAACACAACCCCTAGAGCTGTATCTGAAGCATCTGTAGAAATATGGAAAGGAAGTTTCCAATTTGGTCATCTCAAGATAGGCATTTCAGATATTCTTGTTTTCAAAGCTTCAAATGTTGATTGGCAATCAGGACTCCATTTGAATTCACAGTGTTTTGTAAGTATTTTAAAGAGTGGAGATGCTATTTTGGTGAAGTTTTCTATAAATCTTCTATAATATCCAGTAAATCCTAGAAAACTTCTAACATATTTTTTACAATTTGGAATAGGTAACTTGGAGATGACTTCAACCTTTGACTTATCAACTTTAATCCCATCCCCTGAAATATGATGTCCTAAAACAATACCTTTGGTAAACATCATAAAGCATTTTTCATGGCTTAATGAAAGGTTTGTTTCTTTACATCTTATAAGAAAATTTTCCAAATTTTCTAATGCCTCTTCAAATGAATTACCATAAACTGTAAAATCATCCATATGTACCTCTACACAATCATGGATTAGATAATAAAAAATTCATAGTACTGCTCTTTGGAATGTTGCGGGTGCATTACATAATCCAAAAGGAAGCACTCGATAAGCAAAAGTTACCCATGGACATGTAAATGTGGTTTTATTCTGATCCTCAGGTGCTACCTGAATTTGATTATAACCACTAAAACCATCCATAAATGAAAAGTACTTTTTGCCTGCTAATGTATCTAATACTTGATTGATAAAGGGCAAAGGAAAGTGATCTTTCAAAGTTGCTTTATTCAATTCCCTGTAATTAATGCACACCCTCCATTGACCATTCTTTTTGGGTACTATAACCAAGGGAGAAACCCATCGGCTATCTGAAATTGGGTAAATGAAGTTTACATTGAGTAGTTTTTGGAGCTCTTCTTTCACAATCTCCTTAAGATTTGGATTAATCCTTCTCTGAGGTTGTCTGATTGGTCTACTATTTTCCTCGGTATAGATATGATGGATGCAAGTCTTAGGGTCAATACCTTTCATATCAGTATACTCCCCTGCAAATGCAACAGAATGTTTTTTCAAGATTCTGGTTAGCTCTTCTTGTTGTAACTTTTCCAAATTTTTGTTGATATTCAATGTTTTACTTGGAAAAATTTCAAATGTAGAACTACCAAACTCTTCCATAGAGTAAAGAGACATTTGCCTTGATGACAAATATTCAATATCGGAATCTAACTAAAATTGTCTGTGGTCATATTCTGAAGATGTTTCAAAATTTTCTAATGTGTTCAAAATTTGACTCTCTTCACTAACTTCAGAGATAGTAAAGACAGGTTGTATAATATCTTCATCATTGACCCATTCATTTTCTCCTACTTCTGTAATTGCTTTTCCTGGAGGATACAAATTGAATTTTTTTGTTGAACTATCATCAGAAATGTACATATCCCTAGATCTACAACTAATGAAAGCATCAGTTGTGGCTAGCCAAGGTCTTCCTAAGATGAGTGGGTTCCCTCCTAGATTACTCTTGGGAGTAAAAATCATGAAATCTATTGGATATTCCCAAGAATCTAAGGAGACTCAAATATCTTCCTATACACCATCTGGTTTGATTATTGATCTATCTGCAAGTTGCAGTAAGGTGGGTGTAAAAAGAAGATTAGGAAGTTTAAGCTGTTCCATAGTATGTCTACTCATAACGTTTATAGCAGCCCCTAAATCAATCAAAGTATTTGGAATTTCTATCCCATTTATGTGTGTCTTGACAATTGGACTACCTGGATCCACATATTTCTGCATGGTAATCTTTCCCATCATGATATCTGTAATTTTTCCTACCAGGTGGATTCTTTTTGTATCTCTCAATTTCCTACCTGGTCTTTTAAAACTCAACTCCTTTATTGTTTTTTCTATAATAGGAATCTCCCTAATGGCTTGTAGCAAGGGAATCTTGATACAAACATTCTTTAATTCATCTAGGAAATCATAGTCAGGCAACAAGATTTGTTTTTCCACCCCTTTATCAATTTGTAATCTTTCAGGGAAACGAGGTGTGGATGAAGATGTAGGTTGCTCAACTATAGGAGTTCTGGGGGTCGACTCTTTTTGTTTTTCTTTTTGAATGATTTGGTTTTGACGGGATGCTTCCTCAGAACCTTTATTGACTTTAAGAGAATCCTCCTCAGAGGCATCTTGCTCTTGAACATTTATAGAAGGTTTTTCCTTTTCTAAAATTCTACCAGATCTAAGTTGAACATCATTAAGAGGAACAATCATATAGGTAGGAAATTGTTGTCCTTTTACCATGTAAGCATTCTGAAGATTTTTGTTGTTGGGATTTGGTAATGGTTGGGCTGGTAGTTGATTTGGCTTTTGTTGAAATGGAAGCAAAAGTTGAGAATTTTGATTTTGTTGAGAAGGTTGTTGTTGTGGAAATGGCAATGAAAGTTGTGGATTTGGATTTGGAAGTTGTGGATTTTGTTTTTGATTTTGAAAAGATGGAGGATATTGATAAAATTGAGCAAATCTCCCATAAGGATTTTGTAGCCCTTGTGCCCATGATTGATACGGATTTTGAGGTTGGGGCCAAGGTTGTTGCCAAGAATTCCAATTTGGTGGCAGCTAAAAATTCATAGGATTGTTAAATCCTTGATTTTGTTTCCCTTGCCAAGGTCTTCTTGAAAAAAAACAAAGGGATTCTACTGAATTTGGATTTTCCTAAAAGATGACTTTGAGCCCAGGAATTGAAGGACAATCCTTGGTCTCATGACTTTCTGAGAAAATCATACATGTTTCTACAACTTTTGCATCCAAGGGGCATTCCCTTAGCGCATGTTTCTTTCTACAGTTTGGGCAAAAGATGGATAAGGCATCAACTTTTTCTTTCTACTTGTTTTGAATTTTAAGGGTGTCTAGTTGTTCACTAAGGCTCCCTAGAATATCAGTTTTGAACTTATCAAGCATATTGCCAATCTCTGCCCTACTTACTGATCTAGCTGCAGATTTGTTTGCTATAATAAGAGAAGGATCTCTAGGCCCTTTTCCAGTTTTAGATTTTCCCCTTGAGAGATGGACACATAGTTCTTCTATGTCATGTAGTGGAAGTTGAAAAATGTCTCCCTTCTCCATCATGTTTAAAATATCTATCCATTCATCTCTAATGGTTTTCAATAGAAGGGCTTTCAAGGTTTCCTCGTCTAAATTACTCATTTTCGCTCTCTTTAAGTTGTATTGAAATACTTCAAGTAAATCCTCCAAGTTATCATCTTCTTTTTGCATCATTTTTAATACCTCATCCTTATGATTAGTGGGCATACAATAATCTAGATATCTATCCAAAAATGTTTGCTTCATATCATTCCAAGTCCTAATTGATTGAGTGACTAATCCCATGAACCATTTCAAAGTAGCTCCTTTCAATGTTGAAGGAAACAGTTTGAGTTTTTGAAAGTCTTCCATATAGTCATAGGTTCGGCACAAGACTTCAAACTCAAATAGAAATGTTTCAGGATCCTCACTTCGCAACCCATAAAAGTTTGGGAGGACAGACGGTGAAATTTTTTTCATTGTTGTGTGGGTTTCCTCATCGCCTATAGGGAATCCAAATGAGTTATCTCCTTCCCTATTTCCCCCATTATTACCTCTACCTCCTCCATTGTTTCCTCTACCACCACCTCCATTAGTTCCTTTACCTTCACCTCTACCTCTACCGCCCCCCCCCCCTCCAAATAGAGAATATTCTCCATCTAGTACTTCTTCTGCCATGATAGTTTCCTCAAGGTCTTTTGGTTCTTCTATTAATCACTGATGAGAGAGAGTCTCTTCCTTTCCTTCTTCTCCAGGTGATTCTACTTCTTCGACTGCAATATGTTCCCCTATAGATGTGAGAAGGGTTCTTCTCCTAGATCAGATTTAGTAGATAGTGTGGGAGAATATTCTAATTCAGTTGCGGCCCTTTGAATTACAGGAATCTTAAGGCTGGGAGTATGATTCTAGGATGGAGGTGTATCTTGTCTATGCCTTGAAGTAGCTGGAGTTGTAAAAATCGAACTTTTGGCCCTAGCTATAAACCTTCCCCTAGAATATCTTCCTCTATGCATGTCAATTTTATTTTTTAATGATTTTTTAGTTGGGCTAATAATTCTTTTTCTGATCTTCCAGATCACACTAGGTGCAAGAGGAAAGCATACTTCAAGAAGTTATCAATTTTTCCCTTTATTTTTTATTTTTTATGTAAGAGATTAGCTACCTAGTTACACTTCCCCGGCAACGATGCCAAAATGTTTAGTCAATTTAGTATGTCCTAAATTTCTACATTAATTATCAATTTGGGAGTCGTAAACTGATGAAGTGTGGTGCATTGTATGTGCAAGACAACCTCTTTCTTACTTTTGTTGTTTTCAATTTAAATTTGTTTTTGGGGTTTTGTCTTTGTTGGTCTCCTAATGAAAATGGAAATCCTAGTCTTAGGTTTTAGGAATACTTTTAGAGGGCAAGTATGGATGTAGATTTAGGACAAGTTTTATGTCTCTTATGATAATTTCCAGAACTTAGCACTTCAAAAGATCTCAAAACATGTTATTGATAAAATTAGTACTTGAAAAGGAATGTAAATGTGCAACTACTTAAATTGATCAAAAGATGAAATACTGATCATGAAATCATTGTCTCTAGTGCCCATCTAATTACAAAAATAAAATCTAAACTTTTGCAATCAAACAAACCAAAAATTGCAAACTAATGAAAGCAAGACCAATTTACTTCACTTATAATCCGATAGCTCGCCAAGTAGCTTCTCGGGTTAAGCCATGGCACTGGAGATAACGTAAAATAACATGAAGAATTTATATCTAAATTACCTACTTGTAGATTACTAAAAGTAAAATCAAGTTACTTCACTTATAGTCTGATAGCTCGCCAAGTAACTTTTCAGGTTAAGCCATGGCACCGGAGATAACGTCAAATAACATGAAGAACTTGATATCTAAACTACCTACTTGCAGATTAGTGAAAGTAGAATCAAATCACTTCACTTATAATTCGATAGCTCGCCAAGTAGTTTTTCGGGTTAAGCCATGGCACCGGAGAAAACGTCAAATAACATGAAGAATTTGATATCTAAACTAGCTAACAACAACAAATAAATATCACTGAAATCAAAGCATAAATGAAATTGAAAAGCTTAAAAGGTTCAGTAGAGCAGCGAATATCATGTCACTATTTGATGCAAAAATTATATGAAAAAGCTCGAGCATAACCTATCCTGAAACAGACTAATCAATGTTAGTAAAAAGATGCAATGCTGAAAATCATGTACAGGAATAAAAGGTTAACACCATAAACGAATTATGAAACATATACAGTTAAACAAATTATGAAACATATACAGTGAAAATAAGGAAAACGTTGCATGAAAACTTTACACAAATGAAAAGCAAAACCTCAGCCAGTAGGGGCCCTCTGCACGGCCTTTGGTTAATACGCTATCAACCCAAAATCACACTTAAACAGTCATAAGAAACAGAGTTTTTATATTGCAAAACAGAGGATATGTCTTCTCGTTACAACAACAAGGCTAACACTATAGCAACAACATAAAAACTAACATCAAGACTAACTACTTGCGTTTGCAAATGCGTTATTTATAGAGAAAATTAGATAATTGTTTTTCTGTGAGGAATCTTCAGCAGAGGACACGTAAACAGGAGAGAACCCATAAGCTTAGCATTTTGGTTGCCATGATTATTCAATATACAAAAGGTGGATGTTGGATTTGTGTCATGGAGATGGCCTGCTGCTGTCAAGAGGGATCCACGAATCTAGGAACGGTCTTGGGCCTTTCACGTGCTGAAAACAGAGACTTATTTGTTGTAGGAATCCTTGTTTGACCGTCCTTTGACCGAGGCTTTTCTTCACGAATTCAACTGAACAGATAGGACCTTGTCCATGCCTAGATCATTTATGAGCTACCCACGTGCCTTGTTTCACTTGCCGACACCTGTAACCTATAGAACAATAAAAACAGCTACGGAATTGCGAGTCAGCTGTGGAAAGTGGCCACATTTCGCAGCTGATGAACAAAATCTAAATCAAATAGCACACACAAGAATATAGTTAGAAAACCACTTAAATTCACTCCTAGAATCAATATGTAATGATCTTTGATAGCTTATGAGGCACTGATGTGGGAAAAAGGTCTAGGAAAGTATGTAGAAGAGAGGTAGTTTTAGGGCTCAACAGTTCTCCTCCTTGGGACATTCTTTTCTTGAAGCTTCTATTGCAATTTGAGGTAGAACTTGGTGGTAGAGATTGTAACGATATCACTCTCCTTTCTAAAACCTTCTCCTCAATGAGCTTCAAAACACATTCACTTGCAAACAACAATCAATTCCTCCTTGCACAAAGAAAACCTAGCTTTGATACCAACATGATCTGAATTGGGGCATATTAGTAATGTTGTGCTAATTCCCCCCATTAGAATATAAAAATGTGATAGAGTTTTGACTCCAAAATAACAAGTAAAAACATGAATTTTATGTGTGTTTACTTAAGTGAGTTTCATGAAGAAAACTTAAAACATGAAACCAAAACATTGAATGGAAGCATGCATCAACTAATAATACACCAGCCATTGATAAAGGAGTTCACCCCTCCTAAGTTACATCTCTTTGGATCAACTCTAAAGGCATGACCCCTTCTCATTATGCCCAATATCAAGAAAAGAAGAGTACATATGCTGCTGATATTGAATGGCTAGTTTCTCCTTAAAAGAAACAACTTCCTACAAAAGTCCTTACTCCATACACATATTAAACTATAGTTAAACATGTAAATCTTCAACAAACACAAACATCTTACACCAAGACCCCATACTCCAACTTCCAAGAACGTAAACAATACTACAATCCACTTGAAGTACATAAACAATTCTCTTTCCCCATACACATATAGAGAAAAGAAGAAATAAAGCTACAAAACTACTGTAATGGCTGATACAGAAAGAACATGGAGGTTGGAAGACCCCTGCAAGGTCATCTTCACCTTCATACTCCTCCATAAACTGAATCAACACTCTGGTTGACCAGAGCACCCATAGGCTTCACTTTGTAAAAATCCTATCCAAAAGTGCTCCTTTGCTCCTGAAACCTATTCCAATGAGTTCAAAATGCCCAAAAATGACAATCTACCCTCTTTTTGCAACCCATTTGGTCGAAAATTGCCTTAGTTATGACTTCTGCCAGTCTCTCAACAATTTTCTCCTCCAAATCTGGTTTATTGCCAGTTAAATTCAATATTTGTAGTTAAAACTGGTAGTTCCACCGAAAACAACAGTTTCGCCATCATTCCCGCCCATCTCGTGGTTAAGGGACGAGTGGTCACATGTAGTGTGGTGGTCTGGCGGTTAAGGCTATGGTTCTGCAGCCCTGTCAGATATCGAAATCACAATCGGCTATCAGCGAAGAGACAAACGCCAACACTCCTTTAGAAACTGCGATCGTTGATCTAGCGGACCAGACGAGTTATAAATTACAACTCCAAAAACATATAACATCCGGGACTTATCACAATTCGGAACTCATCAAAGTTCGCTATTGGCGATCACTACTAAAACCATATTGCAAATCGCAATCATTTTCGATGATTGTGATATGCGTTAAATCACATCGCAACGGGGCTTCGCTGGGCGCTGATTATAATCATTATGCGATATGCGATTATGATCGTATCGCATTGAAACCTGCTCTGCATCGGGGGACGATTCTTTAGTACTTTTCCACCTCCGTTATGTAATTTGTGGGGGCCATTAGCAACTTGCCACTTGGCGCCTCCTGATTCACTAGGACCTTTTCCATGTCATTCAGTCAACCCTAAACTTTGACTTGCTCTAACTTCTGCATACGAACTCGGATTTGAGTGTCATTCGCAACGTTGGATTCAGAATGACGAGCTCTTCCATCTAAAACTAAGCTTATCAGGATTCTGACACTTATTTTTTTGGAAAATTTTGAGCTCCTGATCACAGGGAGTGTCAATGATATAGAATTTTATCAGGTGTCATGGGATTCAACCACCTAGTAGATGTTAAGGCAAATGAGGGGGAATTATTGAATGAAGGAATATTAAGCTTAAAAGGGAGGGGAGGGTCCTGTTTAGCTCATACCTATCATGAATGCAAGTCATCCAAACATTAGGAGTTGCTTGTAGTTGGAATCATTGAAAACCAACATGGGGGCTCATGGTCAGTGAGATTGGCATTCACCACAACTTGCCTCTTTATATTTCTCTCACACCTTTTCATGTGAGGTTAAGGATCAACCATTAAAAGTAATATGAAGGAGCTCGAGTGTGAAGGTGCATCCTGGGATTTATTACATATGGATATTGGTCTTGAATGACATATTTGGAGGTTAGATATTGTTGGTTTTAGAACCAATATATTGTTTACCATTTTTCTCATTCTTGAAATGGTTCAGTTGTTCGATTCTAACCTGTCCTTTCTAGAGGTTTGGGCCTTTGCAAGTGATCTCTAGTTATATAACTTGTTTTTCTTTTGGATGCTCCCATTCTAGAATTTTTTTGGAATTATATTGGACTTGAAGTTGGGAACTTCTCCAAGTTTGACTAGCATGGAGGATCTTAGGTACTCAAACCCTTATAATCCTTGGGAACTATCTAATTAGTAGTGGGTTCAAAGGAGAAATGTCCAATAAATTAAGGATCTTTTGAGAAATCTATAAGGAAATGATTAGAGTGATTTATGTTTTATTAATAACTTCTTATGATCTCTTTTAATTTTGTCTTACTTATTACATTCCTTACTTATTATTATGTTTGTATATAATAAAACAACTACCAAAACAAGAAGAATAAGAACACAAAATGTAGGTTGTAATCCAAGGCCAAAACCTCTCCACTTGAGAGGAAAACCCGCAAATCTCTTCTCTTCTTATAGATTCTTCAATTGACAAATTTCAAGACCTTTAGATCAAGACCAAGTCGAACCCTCCTGAATGATGTGCTTCTTTTGTCCAAGTCAAACTCAGTCAAATCTCTTCCAGTTGCACAACTTTGTGCCCCCGCATTAGAATTTCGGACTCTACTGCAAGTTTGAATTTTTCGGCCCTCCCAGCAGCAGCTGCTACCACACGTTTGAGCTTATTCTGGCCTACCAAGGCTTCTTCAGAACTTTGCTTGGATTTCTCCTTCTTCTAGTGCTTGAGGATGACCTAATGTGACCTTCGCTGACCTTCTTTGTTATGAAACCATCTCACGAAAAGATAGAAAGGATAAATGAACGCCTTAGAAATAAGCCTCTTCGAGGGGGCAACCTCCTTTACATTACACAAATGAATAATTCTTGGATGATACAAATGACAAGGCCTCCTTTCTATATATAGGATTCTAAGGGGTCATAATATGATCAGAGCCGACAGAACAATAATAATGCAAGGGCATAATAATAACAGTAGTGGGCTTCTATGGGGCACAATAGTAACAATATGGGGACTACATGGGTACAACAATATAATAAGGGGGTTGTACTAATAACAATAAGGGGTTGCACTAGTAGTATAGGGGCCTAACATGCCCCTCTCCTTCAAAAAGTGTTGTCCTCAACGCTTGAGTAGTTCTTGATGCTTCTGCATAAAATTCTTATCCTCCCATGTGGAATCTTCAGTGGGTAAGTTCTTCCACTTGATGAGATACTCTGAAGTTGACCAATTTCGAAGCTGTCGGGTTCTTATTTCTATGACTGCTCTAGGCTCCAATATGATTTTTCCTTCCTCTTCAAGTTCTAGCAATATTGTTTGAATTGGGATCTTTTGCAAATTTTGAATGAGTGGCCATACTCTTCGTCCTTCTTCCATTCATCCCTTGCTTCGTTTATCCAATCTGGTTGGATAATAGAAATAGCACAAAACAATGCTTCCACATCCTCATCTTTTCTTGAGAGTGCACCTGAAACAAAAATTTTCTTCCCTTTTCTATAGATGATATCAAAGTCATAACCAAACATATTTGTGACCCATTTTTTCTATTCTTCTAAAAATAATAGTTGTTCTAAAAAGTATTTAAGACTATCATGATCCATTTTTACCTTGAAGTGTCTTCCCATTCCGTAAGGTCGCCATTTCTGAAGTGCATGTACTATTGCCAACATTTCCTTCTCATAAATAGCCTGCTTGATATGTAGCAGTAAAAATACCCAATCACCTACATCAAAAATTTTTTCACTACGATGTTGATATACCTGTTGTTTCAATTGATTTTGCACCAAAGTGGTGTTATCCTTTAAAAGTTGGAGAACTTGTTGCTGATGCTCGATGTGATATTTCACTGCTTGAACCTTTTTATTCTTGATATGTCCTTCTATCTTGAGAGTTTGAGGAGTGGTAATTTCTTCCAATTCTTTACAAGATATGGTCAGATTC
>APFE030732079.1:123216-140712 GCA_000404065.3 Pinus taeda | reverse complement strand
CTCTTTGTATTCTCATAATGTGCTATAATTTCCTCCGTGAAAATTGACCACGTAACAAGTTGTTTACGAGAACAAAGCCCTTTATACCATAAAAATTGATCTTGTTCTAAATATGAATATGCAATATATACCTTTTGTAATAGTGGTACACCATGTAGATCAAAATATTCCTCCATCTGTAGTATCCAATTTACTGGATCCTTGCCATCAAACTTCCTCATCTCGCATTTTCTTGATTTTAGGAGTTCGATATTGAAACGATTGTAACTATGTACTTTCATATCTTTAAGTTCTGAAATTGCGACCTGCAGTTCTGCGTCCTATTTCTAATGCCACCAATCTGATCAAATTTAGATTCTCCAAGAAAGAGTTATGCACAATCCCCTAAGATGACCTTATTATATACCTTTTCAGAAGAGCTAACTTGTATGAAGTTCCACGTGTCACTATTTTGACCTTAGGATCTGAAAAATATACACAGGAAACTACAGTCCATCCTCTTTCTGCGATTTCTTACGAAATTTCAATCCGATGCTGGAAACAAAAGTTATGACTATTTTCCCCAGGTCACCTGTTTGGAATGTAATTTAGGAGTCTGCAAAAAGGCCAACTTCCTTAGATCATATCTCCATAAATATAGCACTAAAAGCTCTGGAATTTAGGCCCACGGCTCAGAACAATTTCAACCCAAATGGGTTTTTTTTGTAGCATCTGAAATTCGCAGAAAAAAAGTTATAACGAAAATGCCACGATGACCTGTTTGGAGCAGTGAAACTCTAGAATCCAAAGCTCTGATACCAAATGTTATGAAACCAGCTCACAAAAAGATAGATAAGATAGATGAATGCCTTAGAAATAAGCCTCTTTGAGGGGGAAACCTCCTTTACATTACACAAATGAATAATTCTTGGAAGATATAAATGACAAGGCCTCCTTTCTATATAGGAGTCTAAGGGGTCATAATATAATCAGAGCCGATGGAACAATAATAATGTAAGGGCACAATAATAATAGTAGTGGGCTTCTATGGGGCACAATAGTAACAATATGGGGACTACATGGGTACAAAAATATAATAAGGGGGTTGTACTAATAACAATAAGGGGTTACACTACTAGTATAGGGGCCTAACATTCTTTCTCTTCCTTCTTCAAGATCGAACATTTTGAAGAAAAACCCTAGACCAGCAGTAGAAAACCTAACCTTCATTTACATGCGTAAGAGAGAAATAACCCCAAAACAAGTATTCTTCATCCTCTTCCTTCTTCATTGCCTTCTTCCTCTTCCTCTTTCACTGGAATGAGTGAGTGATGAATGTCTTCCAAGGAGGTGAAGTTCCCTCTTTTATATAGGCTTCTTAAGGTGGACGTGGTTCCTCAAATTAGGTTGTCTTCCCATATGCTAAGCTGACTTCTTCTTGAAAGGTATTTTGACACTTTCTGATGACAAAAATAATTTTCTTTACAAGTTACAATGTGCCCGATGGGGTCTTCAACTTACGACAATGACTCTTTTGACTTATTGACCTAGGACAAATTTTAGAAGCACTCAATGGGTGCTTGACCTCTAAAATAGAAGACCTTGAGCATGAAACCCATGCTCCATAAATAATAATAATAATTTTTCTTTCATTTTACAATATACAAGAATCAAAAGTCCATTTCATATTTATGAAGACCGAACCTAGTTGCACATTTTTCAACACTCCCTCTTATATAGGGAGGTATTCATAAATGGTACATGGACATTCTCAATATGAAGCAATCTCATAAGAAGAGTCAAATTAGTAACCCATCTATTTAGCATCATCTCAACACACATTGTAATATAGCAAGGCCTTGACTAACAAATCTATCTCTCCAAAAGATCAGAGCACAATGTTAGTGAGACCAATGATTTATCGGCACCATCATCATTGTCTCTCTCAAAAAATACCCCACTCGGGTTCTCTCAGAGCATGTTCCACTAAGACTATTCTTATGTTTGATATCTAGTCCTCAAATAATGTTAGTCCTCTATGAATACTCTTATCTTGGATGTCCTAACACATCCCCAAAGAGTATCGGATGGCAGATGCTTACCCAATCCTCCATTCTTTCTTCCCAAGTGAATACAAGAATGATGTGCCCATTTCCCTCTCAACCAGGGAGGATATATCAAACCAAACCAAGCTTATTTATCAAATACACAAGTTTCTTGTTAGGATAGATTTTTTCAAAATATTAGCTACCTGTTCATCAGTGGAGATATATCGTAGCTGCAATACACCATCTTGTACTAGCTTTCAAATGTAGTGATACTTGTTGTTTATATGCTTTGTCTTTCCATGAAACACTGGGTCTTCATATAATCTTATACAAATGGTGTTATCACAATGTATCATTGTAGGGTCCATTGGTCCTTCAAACAAGTCAGACAACAACTTCCTCAACCAAACAACTTATTCAAAGGTGGATGGATCAAATTCTATCAACTTCGTCATATAGGCTACATACCCAGAATATTGTTTGGGCTTCTTACTTTCCCTGAATTTGCCTTGAACTGCTCCATGAACTTATGCATCAAGCAATGTAGACTTCAACCAGTTAGGTCTCTTTCTAGTTTCGGGGATTACCACAAGTTGTATAGGTTCACTGGGACCTTCATCTTCATGATTTGATTCTTCTTCCTCCCCAGTAAATTACTCTTCAAATACTAGAATTTCTTCATCATCAAAGTCGATAGTGAGATCCTTTGATTTATTGAATGCAATACTTTCGTTAAATACCACATCTCGACTAACTTGTATTTGGTTTCCTTCCTTTATGTAGATCCTATAGGCCTTAGAAGCTTTATTGTAGCCAACAAATGTTCCCTTCATGCTTGATGGATCCAACTTCCTTCTCTTGTTCTTAGGTATATGAATATAGATAGGACAAGAGCAAATTTGGAGATGATCCATGCTTGGTTTCTTCCCAGTGAATACTTCTTTAGGAGTCATGTTATCAGCGAATTGTGGGGACATCGATTTTGTATGTATACAACTCTCTTCATAGCTTCACCCTAAAGAAATTTTGGTAAATCTTGATCATGTAGCATAGCTTTTACACTTTCTTCAATGGACCGATTCTTTCGTTTTGAAACTCCATTTTTTTCGGGATTATATGGGACTATTAACTCCATCTTAATCCCAGACTCCTTACAGAAGGCTATACTTTCCTTGGATGTGTATTCTCCTCCATTATCAGACCTTAATATCTTGATTCTTCTTTCTGTAAGGTTCTCTACTTCAGCTTTGAATTCTTGAAATTTGGTAAATACTTCATCTTTGGATTTCATTAAGTAAAACTAAGTTTTCCTTGAATGTCATCTATAAATTTGACATAATATAGATGACCTCCAAGTGATTTAGGAGTCATAGGACCAAAAACATTAGAATGAATAAGATCCATTTTTTTTGTTTTTTCCCTTGAAGCACTCTTTTCAAATCGTCTCTTGGTGTTCTTACCCAATGAACATCCCTTGCATACTCCTTCATGATATTCTTTCAGTTTGGGGATTCCATATACTATTGAATTTAGGGTTGGAAGGATTTTGAAGTGGAGATGACCGAATATTCTATGCCAAAGTTCACATGGGATAATTTCAATGTGAACTAAAGCTTGAGAAAGGGGAGTTAGCAGTTTGTAAAGTCTTCCTTCACGAATTCTAATCACTTTTGCATTTTCAATGCTTGAAGTTTTACCCCATACTACAACTCTTCCATCAATGAAAGCCACTCTATCACCTTTATCTTCTAGACTTGAAATGGAAAGTAAATTCTTATGTAAACCTGGAACAAATATGATGTTGTTGAGATGAATATTTCCTCCATTCTTCAGCTCTAGTGAGGTTGATCCAATTCCTCCCACATGATAGCTCTTATTATCACCAAGATCTACAAAGTAAGAGGAATTTCCTTTTGACGATGTTTTTAGTTGCTTATGATGGCCGCTCATATGTTTTGGTGCTCCACTATCGATCACCCAAATTCTCTCATGTTGAAATGTGCCAATGAGTGTTGAGAAGACTCCTTCATCCTCTGTCTTGATCACTTCTTTCTTTGGAGTAAATAGAAGATTCCATCTTTGAAGCCCTTATTGAGATGACTTGCTGCCTTTGAAAACTTCTTCAATGTAGTAGAGATTTTCATAATACCCTTAGCCAACCTTAGTTTTGATACCACGTTGAGAAATATATAAGGCAATGATTAGAGTGATTTCTCTTTTCTTGATAAATTCTTGTGATCTCTTTTACTTTTTCTTACTTATTAGATTATTTACTTATTATTGTGTTTGTATATCATCAAACAACTACCAAAACAAGAAGAACAAGAACACACAATGTAGGTTGCAATCCAGTGCCAAAACCTCTCCACTTGAGAGGAAAACCCACAAATCTCTTCTCTTCTTATAGATTCTTCAATTGATGAATTCCAAGACCTTTAGATCAAGACCAATACCCTCCAAGACCAAGTCCAACCCTCCTTGATGATGTGCTTCTTTTTTCCAAGTCAAACCCAGTCAAATCTCTTCCAATAACACAACTTCGACCCTCAACTTCAGAATTTCGACCTCTACTGCAGGTTTAAAATTTTCTGCCCTCCTAGCAACAGATGTCGCCACACGTTTGGGCTTATTCTAGCCTCCCAAGACTTCTTCAGACCTTCACTTGGATTTCTCCTTTTTCTGGTGCTTGAGAATGACCTAATGTGACCTTCGTTGATCTTCTTTCTCTTCCTTCTTCAAGATTGAACCTTTTGAAGAAAAACCCTAGATCAACAGCAGAAACCCTAGCCTTCCTTCACATGTGTTAGAGAGAAATAGCTCAGAAACAAGTCTTCTTCATCCTCTTCCTTCTTCGTTGTCTTCTTCCTCTTCCTCCTTCGCTTAAATGAATGAATGATGAATGTCTTCCAAGGAGGTCATGCTCCCTCCTTTATATAGGCTTCTTAAGATGGACGTGGTTCTTCAAATTAGGATGACTTCCCAACTGCTAGGCCGACTTGGTCTTGAAAGGTATTTTGACACTTTTTAGTGACAAAAATAATTTTCTTTACAAGTTACAATGTGCCTGGTGGTGTATTCAACTTATGACAATGACTCTTTTGACTTGTTGACCTAGGAAAAATCCTAGAAGCACTGAATGAGTGCCCGACCTCTAAAATAAAAGACCTTGAGCATGAAACCCATGCTCCATAAATAATAATAATATTTTTTCTTTCATTTTACAATATACAAGAATCAAAAGTACATTTCATATTTTTGAAGACCGAACCTAGTTACACATTTTTCAATGAGACCTTCAAGTGGCTTTCTCCCATTTTAGTAGTAAGGTATTAACTGAACTTGACACTGAAAAGAAAATATTGAATCACAGGTGGCAGTGGATTGTCAAAATTGAAAAATAGAAAAACTATAAAAAAAAAATATGTTAAATAAATTGATTTTGAGTCTTGCCAAAAACTCACAATCTTAAGTTTCTCTTACAAATATTTGTATAAGCGCCACTAAATAATAGTCAACGACGAAGAAATAATCTAATAACCATCACAAGCCATATTAAATATCATTTAGGTTTTATGGTTACTCTATCTATTATTTAGTTTGATGTCTTTGTGATTGAATGGTACATTTTAATGTTATCTTGATTTGTGATACTCACACTTGGTGACATTTTGAAAAATACTATATAAAAATAGTTTTTGTTGCAAAAACAAAAAATTACAAAAAAACGAGTGAAAATTATGTGACATCTTGATTGTAGTTTGTAGTAAATAAATCATTGATTTACAAAGATAGAGTTTGATGAACAAATTGCTTATCACAAAACCATTTTCCCATTAAATACAGTTAAAATTTCATAATGCCGATCAACATTCTTGATTTAAACTATAAAAATTAGTAAAATTATTATCAAACCGTCGATATTTAATTAGTTATTTCATTTTGAAATTCCAACCGTACTCATGTAAACCAAAATATATGGAAAAAATTAATTTACATAAAAAGCATTAATTTTAGCGACATTTATCGAAGACACATTATTTAACCTTATCATAAGCTACGTTGAATTAGCATAGCTTAATCTCTTTATTCCCATTGAATATAAAAACAACTATAGATTAATATTATAAGTGACTTAGTAGCTACATTTCTCGATATACCTCTTTCATATATATATATATAGAGTTATAACTTGACCCAAAAAGCAACTTTCACGTTACATGTTTGTTTGTGTACTTATGAAAACAATTTTTTTACACTTAAGGTCATGTCAAAATTTGAGGATTATATTGGAGGATTATATTTTGGCAAATAATAGGATTTTTAAATAACATCTAATTAACATACGATTGGACAAAGGTTTAGGATGAGATTAGATTGGTGTTTACAATAGTATTTATTAAGGAAAATATGAAAAATAAAGGAAACTTTTGTGGTAAGTATATGTATATTTAGATGGTTTACTGTGGTAAATATTTGAATGTTAATTTATGGTGGTGTTTAGGATGGAAGGTGGTATTTTTCATTTTTGTTGTTAGTAAATCTAATAGGGGCTAATCACAATGTTGTGTTTTTGTTTCAAGGATAAATGTAGTCTTAAAGTTTAGATTTTTTATCTTCGCCTAGGTGTGTTTGTATACATCTTTTGGAACATGTTATGAGAGGGTAATTGGAGTCGACTTAAGTCATGGTTATGTTTGGGGTGTGGTGGGATCCCTATAGTGATGTAATTGAGGTTGGATGACCTACTAGAGTAACTAATAATTTAGGTATAGTGGTCATTTAACGTAATATGGAGTGGGTCCACTATGTTATTATAAATAAGGTTTACTAAGTGGTTATCATACAATAAATGTAATATGGCTCAATTATTTATGTAGAGGTCAATATTGTTTAAGATATTGTTTGTTAGACTGAAATAAATAAGGATGGAGTCCTGCTTGTGGAAAAGGTCAAGTATTACTGTTGTGTTAGATCATAACTCATTTATATAGTGCCTCTAGAAGAGGTAAGTGAAAGGGAACTTAAATCCTTCTATAAAATGATTACTATATGTTATTTATCCTACTTTAAATGCTCCATGAATGAAGAAAGTAAAAAAGGCATTTCTATAATTTCATGATTATATATTTTGTTTTTCATTTTTAGATCTATATATGAACATAACAAGTGGTATTAGATCTCTTCAAGATTTACAATTTGACATAATTTTATACGATATGCTTCTAAGAATTATCATGGAGGATATAGCTATTTTAAGTTGTGCTTGAAAACTTTCACAAGAAATTATCGAGTTTATCACATTGTATTTGGACTAGCATCATTAGAAGTAAAATACATATGGCATTTCTATATTGGGGTTATGATAGTGATTATAGGAAGTATTGGAAAAGTTAAACTCATTTCAAGTTGTAACTTGAAAACCTTGGCACAATCAAAATGTGGCCATAAGGAGACAAATAAAAGTGGTGGCAATGTTAAGAAACATCGAGGATAGGGGGGAATCAAATGATGGAATGTTAGATATAGCAATGTAAAAATCTTCAAGAGGAAGTGTTAGATTTCTTATAGACATGGAATATATAATAGAAATACGAACATTGCATGATTTAGAAGAAGCTTGTGAAGAATGATATATGAACATTTTTCACTCATGACTACTTTAGGCTTGTCTTTAATGAAAACACTCCTCTGTATGAAGTGAACATCATTGTGGGAAGTCATAAGCCAATTATGATGATTAGTTTTCATTATGAGTATTCTCTAGTGGTAGAGTTCTCTCTATGTCTACAACCACTATTTTGCAACTATATAGATGATTTTTTACCAGATGGTATTAATATATGGGTCAAAAGGATATTTGGTTCCATATGAGCTTGGTGAGAATCTTCAACAAAGCACTCAACCATTCATTGGTTTCATGTGTTGGTATGAGCATTCATATGTAGTACCTAAGCTTACAAACATAGTGCTTCATTTACTTCAATCTCAACATTGAGGGATACACCAATCCTTAGGACCGATGCTTATGGATGCATTAATTGAATGAATCCATTCTTAGTATGGAAGGAAGCATATATGAATTTATCAATTTTTCAATTAGTGTAAGAGATTGATCTTGGAAGAAGACTTAAAATTATTTTTGATTAATTAAGAGTTGGTGCTCGTTAGATGTAAGGAAATATGTTAACGCCCGAAAACTCAGAGGCATATAACAAGAATAAAATCCTACCCCCTTAAGGACCACCATTAGGGTATAATGGACATCATAGTTTTTCTTCAATAATAGTGTTGAGTGAAACCTCATCCATAACAACCAATGGTGGTTGTCCTCGCTACTACTTGATGTTGAGTTATGATAGGTATGCAATTGTCTTTTTTCTAAATATTATAGTGTCACAATTTTCTAAGTGGAAAAGTTGAAGTGTTCTTGGTGTAAAAGCAACTCAAAGATTGTTAATAGTTGGGTAGATCCAACAAAGATTTCAATGAGATCTACACATGTTGATTTGACAAATGCTCTTGCCTTGTCTACTAAGAGTTGTATGCAAGACAACAAAATATGATGAGTTGGGGTGCAACAACCCTTCCTTTTAGTCTCCTTTTATAGTACCTCTTTCAAAAAGGGAAAGCAAATGCAAGAATGGAATAGTTTAAACCCATAAAGGGAATTATTCCAACAAACTTTATTAAATGATGCAGTAATGCTTGAAGTTTCAACCATGTCTAATAAAGCTATAACAAAAAAAAAGTCTAGAGAAAACCATTATGTTAGACTATGTAACTCCTACTTGTTTTATATGTGCTATCATATTTGGTTGTTTTGATTATTAGATAGAGTTGGTTCTCTATGTAGAGAGCCTATTCCTACTTTGTAGGGGGTTGTTGAGGACTAGTTGGATGTGAGAGATCCTCTCAAGCTAATTAGCTTCCTAAATTAGTGTGTGGTTGAGATATTTTTTGAACTAAATAATTATGTTTCCAAAATAATTTATATATTTAATGTATCATTACATTTGATTAATATAGAATAGACAAACATATTCTTAAGCATATAATAAAGATTTACTCTCTTTCATCTTAAACACATCATTTTTCCATTTTTATAAAATAGACTAATTAAAATTTTTAAAAGAAAATTATAAAAAAAATCATTAAATAAATAATTAAATAGATATAAATAATATTTTTTAAATTTTAATTATTTATTTCAAAAATTATAACATTCTTGATTTTTCATAAAAGAGTAAATTTTTATTCTCATGAGATATTTCTAGATTTTTAATCATTATTTGTTTACTTATATTTAAATAAAACGATTTTAATATTTTAAAAATAATTTTAAATATTATTTTAAATTAATACATATATATCCATTAATGATTTCTTATCATAATTATAAGGCATTTTAATTCGATATATTCATCCACCCATACGAGGAGGACGATGCAAGTTCTTTAATGATTTGTTTTATTAATTCTCATACATGATAGAGGTCACACCATGTTATGTTCTCTAATGAGATATGATAAGAGTTCACAACATATTATTTAATGATTTGTTTTTTGGTATATATTTTAAAATAATGTAGTTTAAATGTTTTTTTATTTTTTAATAATACATTTCTAAAATTAGTTCGATTAATTTTTTTATTAAAAATAGTTGAAATAATAGATTTGATTGTTAAATTGTTATATATTGAATGTTTATGTATTCAAAAATTATATTTATAATTGAATTTTAGGTTAATTTTTTTATATTAAAAATAGTTGAAATAATAGATTTGATTGTTAAATTGTTATATATTGAACGTTTTATGTATTCAAAAATTATATTTATATGGAATTTTATTTTTAATGAAGTTTCATAAAAATAAGAATAAATTTTTATATTAATGTTTAGAAATTTCGGTAAATTTTATTAGTTTTTAATATGTAAATTGTAAAATATTTAATGATATTTTTGTAAAATATTGAATTTTCTAATAATTTTGTCATGTGATGATGATGATTAATGTCTACTAAGACTAATAGGGTCTATTGACTTTAAGAAGGTAAGAGATTAATTGGATTCTTTAACATTTTATTTCTATGCTCGAAAAGAAGTGAGAGAAGCGTTCCCAGATCACCATAGTTATGCTGACTTAACACATCAAGAAGGTTGGTACTATGACAAATATTTCGAAATTTAGAACATATGTGAATAAAAGCTAAACAATCCAAGAGAAAGTGCTCTTCATCTTCAACCCTCTTAGTATCGCATTGGTGACACTCTTTCATCCTATGAAATTTTGGGAATCGACCAACGTTCAGTTTCACTTTGAAGCTTGTGAGAATTAATTATTTATCTTAACAGTTTTCATAAATATTGACGATTTTTAAGGTAAAATAATTTTATACTATAGCATTTGGGCAAACCATTTTTAGAAAAAAATGAAAATCTACAAATCTTTTTGTTGTTGTTGAAAAAAAGTAAAAATTTAGCTCACATGCAAATATGAACCCCTAAACTTTTCCCTTATAAAATCATTAAAGCTAATTTTTATTTTTTTTGTCGGCCAAAAAAGTTCTATTAATTCTGCAAAATATTACATTTGAGACTCAGAAAGACCTTTGCTCTCCCAACCTCAATCCAACCAGATTTGTTGGCCAGGAGAACAATGCAACATGTAATAAAAATCTACCATGCTTTACATGAAGACCATAAATTAGCCAGCGAGATAGCCCCGAAAACACACAAAATAAACAGACAACCAACCAATATCACATAATTGGAGTACATTTGGTGCATCACCAACATTAAGAGCAGTTGGATGATCAAAATATCGATGGGTGTGAAAATCCACATGGGTCGTATGTGCCTCCAAGTTATCTAAACGGTCGTTGGTGTGCCTCTCGCCCCTTTCCTAGAGAAGCTAAGTGATCAAGGATGTCCCATTGATTTTGTTGTAGATCATTGATAAATGCAATCACTTCATCCCAATCATCATGGCGTTGTTGACGCATGTCCTCAAGCATGGTCAACATAAGATGAATTTACACATCTAGGGAGTCCAAAGAAACTGGGTGAACGAAACGACCTAGGGACTGAGCCTAGACATGCTCCAAGTCTTCGCCCATTTATACGCGCTCGACCCCCAAAACTTTGTCCATGCCCTCCCGATATCCCCTTCCCCCAGATGAACCATGGGGCCCCATCCCCCTCCGGGCCCAACCCCTCTGCCACAACATACCAACTCGAACACTGGTGCACGATACTTTATGGTTTTTTTGCCTAGGCTCTACCGCCCAAAGCCCCAGTCGAAGGATGGCACCGTCAGCCTCAACAAAATACACAATTGTCACCTTGAGCCAGCAAAATTTCCCCTGCTCGAAAGGTGCACTAGGGCCACAACCAAGAAGAGACCACCTATTCCAAACTGGACCCTCACACTTCAGCAATCCCCAATGAACTGTTTCCCAACCACCAGAAACCCAGAGCCAAGATTGCCTTGTTTTAGTATGCACAAATGACATAGAATTCACCCGAAAACAAATATATAAAACACAATTAAAACCCACCACCACAGAATGGTATGGTAAGAACCCAATACATGCATGGGAACCAATAAGAAACTTTACCAACAACCTTCCAAGTGTTGCCATAATCGTCTAATTTCCGGTCACCACAGGCCGGAAGAGTGCTTTGACTCCCCTAAACTCTGAGAACTTGCCACCAAGAGAAACTCTGGGCACCTTATCGCCAGGGTCCTAGACGAAGCGACAAAATCCATTGTCTAAGTAACCTTGAAATCCCCTACCACTAACAACAACTACCCAAAGTGAGTTATTCAAGTGAATGAGCATGCACAAGTTGGTAGCATACGCATACTCCATGATGTTTGCACCACCCTCCCTATCTCCCATAACCTAAAGGCAAAAACAAAACAAATAGGCAAGGCTCCACCCTTTAAATCTCACTACGACCTTCTCAAGGATTCAAAACTACACTTGCTAATTGCCTTGGCCTCCTCCCTTATGGTCACCAACTATCATTCTCATGGGTATACTCCTCATCAGAACACGCTTCATGATTTGAGATCATCCACCCCCATTAGGGTAAATCTAATTTGATTATTTTCAAATGCCAATTTCCACAGTTGTAATTCATAATGAATAATAAGTATGGAGAAACTATGTTAATAATATTTGAAACGTCCGACGTTTCGGGTGAAGAACCCTTCACCCACCATCAAGGACACGAAGTAAGAACAAAGATGAAGAGAAAGAAAGACCAATAATTTTTAAAGAGTAGAGGTGTCGGGAGAGATGTTAGAGATTAGACATTAAAATTTATTAAAAAGTATATAATTAAATTTTATTATTATTATTGAAATTAATTTTGACTATTAAAATAAGACCATAATTTAGTATATAAAGTAAAGAAATAAATAATATTAAATTATTAAATATTATTATATGAGTAAAAATTTGAATTTTAATTAATAAAATATTAAAATATTAATGCTTAATAATACCAATTAATATTAATTAACTATTAAAATAGTTATAATAATTAAAATGAATTATTAATAATTATTAAGCTATAAAATATTAATATCAATAAGTAATAAAATGATTTTTAACTATTAAAATTGACTGGTTAATAATTGATAAAATGATTAAATAAACTAATAAACCAATAAATAATATAATAATAATTAAGTAAGATGAAAATCAATATAATTATTATTATTATCAGTATAATAATGTTATAACAAGATTAATTCTATAAAGATGTTTATATTATATTAATATAATACAAATCTATTAGTATTCAAATAATTAATATTATAACTGTCTATGAGATCTTGATAGACAGTATCAGGGCTCTGTTAAGCACTCCTGACGTGAAGTCATCATTTAAGTTCCCCGTCTCGATCGGGTGATTATAGGACATGATGCATAATGTAGGCCACCCAAACTTACTATCATATATCATACATACATATAATAAATATATATATATATATATAATAATATATATATATATATAATTATTAAAATATTAAATTTATCAGTTACTATTATATTAATGTAAAAGTATGAGATTTAAATAAAATTAGTTAAATTACAATGATCAAATAAATATATTATTAAAACTTCAATTTGTTGGAATAAGAGTTATAATAATAATTAATTAATATCAATAATACTAACAATTAAAATATTAATATAAAATCAACTAATTTTATTAGAATTGAACTTGATTAAGATACCTATTATTGTTAATAAACAACAATAATAATAGAAGAAACTGGGAACTTAAGATACATTGTTATTACTCAAGAATTAAGATAAAAAGAAGGGAGGGGAAGAGGGGTAAGGACCTATAAGAAAAAGGAGAAAGGGTGAATAACATAAGGGGAAGCGAGAAAGGGAGCCAAGGTATAACTTAGGGTTGGGTAGATTGAAAGGAATGCTTGCGAGAAAGACAATGGATGGTGGGACACCAAGATTGACTAAGCTTAAAACCATCCTCTCAATTAAAATTGTTAGGGTTCTTTTCAATTTCGAGGGCTTCCCTGATTAGATGGGTGGTGTGGAAGGGAGAAGAGGAAAGGATTCTCACTTTATCAAAGCAAATGAGATGCTTGGTGTTGTGAGAGTGCTCAACAATGGCTGATTTTGAGACCTGGCTATGGATGTTGTTAACCATGTGTTCCTTGATCTGAGCCTTAAATGACCTACCTATTTGGCCTATGTAAGAGTTGCCACAAGATCAAGGAATCTCATAGACACCAGGGCCAAGAATGGGATCAAATTTCTCTTTGGAAAACCTAAAGAGTTGCCTAAGGGTGGGTTGGGGTTTGAAGGAGGTTTGGATGCTTTTCTTTCGCAAGATTCTCAAAATATTTTTAGTAACACCTTGGATATAAGTAAGGGTTACTTTGGTTAAGGGGGGATATGAAGGATAAGATTTAGGTTTGGGATGGAGGGAAATGTGGAAAGCTTTCCTAATTTGGGAGGAGGAATAGCTATTGGATTGGAGGGATTTGGTCAAGAGAAGACATTCTTTGTCCAAGTGTTGGGGATAAGAGATTTGAATGGCGCGAACCACTAAAGTCTTAAGAATGACAACTTTCTAAGTAGGGTGGTGATGGGAATAGGCATGAAGGTATATATTATTATGGGTCTTTTTCAGTAGACCTGAAAGGATAGGGAGCCATAAGGACATTTGGAGATGAGGACGTCAAGAAACGAAAGTGAGTTGTCAACTTCCATTTCCATCGTGAACTAAATATGGGGAGAAATGTGGTTAAGGTGGTCTAAAAAGGAATGTAAAGTAGGGATGCCATGGGGCCATAAAACAAATGTGTCATTTACGAATCATTTCCAACATTTTGGTTTTAATAAAAGTTGTATAAGAAACGAGACTCAAAGGATTCCATGAAAATGTTGTCAACCACCGAGGAGAGGGATGAGCCCGAAAACAATTCCTCTGATTTGATCATAGCAAACACCTTTATATGAAAATAAGGTGGAGGAAAGGAAAATGTCGATAAGGTTAAGGGTTTCAGAGTCAACAAGGTTAGAAATGATATCAATGGCTTCACAAGTGGGGATTTTGATAAAGAGGGAGACAACATAAAAAAATAACAAGGATATCATGTTCATCAAGCTAAAGGTGTTTGGTATTATTAATGAAATCAATAGAATCTTTGACAAATGACAAAGTTTGGCTAGTGAAGGGTCGAAACTTCTAAGCAACGTAACAAGATAGGGTCTAGATGGGGGCACCTATGGCACTGACAATACATCTCAAGAAAATATGTTTTTTTTTGGATTTTGGGTAATCCATAGATTCTGGAAATTTAGGGGTTGAGGGGGATTAGAACCTTCATAAAATAAAACATTTGTTATTTATATATATATATATATATATATATATATTATCTTTGTCATATTTAAAATTAAATGTCTTTCTCATTTTTTAAAGATATCATTTAAATAATGTTGGAGACTTAGATGTTGCGCCATAAACTCATTGTTGTTGAGACCTACTTTAAAAGATGTGGATTCCACATTTAAAATAATGTGTTCAGTTTGATTATTTAAATTATGATTATTAACAATTTATTCTTTAATCGTATGTTGAAATGCTGAATTTTATTTTATTTTTTTATAATTTTATAATTAAATTGTTTTTAGTGTTATTGTAATTTACATATGCAATTTTGATTTCAATATTTTTTAGGATTTTTTATAGAAGAATTAGTTAATTAAGGATATTATATATATATTATATATTATATATATATATATATATATATATTGTTGAAATTTAAAGTTCACTTATAATCCTCCAGATTCTAAAATTTAGGTAAGTAAGCAACTTTACATTAGTAAAAATACATTACGTAGCTTACAATGAAAGAGTCACTGTGAGGCTTGGAGCCAAGGCTCAACCAAGAAGAGTTGGATGTGGACCATCTCCCCTAGAAGGGGAAACCGAATGTTCTTTTAAAGAAAATAAAGGTCTGACAAAGTGACATGGATAATTCAAAAATCAAAAGAGAGATTACAAAAAATCTTCTGCTGAATTTCCTATAAGTGTGGCCATCAAAACAAGTGCCATGTAATGAACTGAGGAGGAATTGTAACAAATGGAACTAGACAGAAAACCTATTCATGCTGCCTTCTTTCCCTTGGAACCAAATAGAGCTTGTTGTGCTTTGCTAGGTCCTACTTCGCCAGCTCTCACATTGCCTGGAGATTCTTTATTTGATGTTTCTTCAACTATGAGGCATCCATAAGAGTTGTGTCTTGTTGAGAGGACAGTTCGGTGACAATCTGGGTAACGCTAGTGGGGGGTTGCTTCAAGGTGCTCACCTTTGCTTCAAGCTTCTGACTTGGAGAACCTTGGGCTACATGGCCTATGCATTGCACTTCAACACCTATGATGCCAGTGAGAGGAGGGGAGTGAGGCTGATGGGTGGAATTTTTATCCTTAAAGCCTTCCAAGGAACTCAAGGATGCCAAGGTTAAAGGAGCACACATGAAGTCAATACCAGTGGTTCTATAGAGGTTGTGTAATGAGAGATGAATTATGTTGAGTTGAGCATTCATTTCTGCGATCCTTCTGTCAACTCCTACTCTTGCTAACTCCATTTACCAGAGGTGGCACACCAACAAGTTCTAGACAACCCAATATCCATCACCCAATATTATTCATTCCTCCACCTTCAAGGAGGCCACCCCGTGTTGGATATGTTCAGGAATGTCTGGGTAAAATAGCTCCATGTGGTCGTCGGTCCAGGGAATGTTGAGAACAAGCCCACATCCTCTGCCTCCTTGTCGAGCTCTTCCTCTTTCTCTGACCATGGTGGTGGTATAAGAATTTGAGAACCCTGCGTAGTGATCTCTCGCAACAATGGTGGGGAGAGCAATGGAATGTATGGGCCTATCCTCTTCAAATCGCTACATGAAATAATCTAAGGGGAGACCACATGGATGATATATGAGCAATGACATGAACATTAACAGGCGAATTGGAGCGATCAGAAGGAAGATGACGAAGCAAATGGCAAGGGAATGAATTTGACAGGTGACATTAACTCGAGAATCAATCGCTAGAAGGAGGCTGTGACACATAACTGCCACTTGGTGATGTCAAACATTTCTAGAATGAATGTTGTCCTTCCTAGTCTTATAGAGCTCCACTGAAAAGGAAACACCCAGATCTTGGATACATTTAAACAAATTAATAGAATATTAATTTTTATAATTAATAGTTTTGGACCATATAGTATTGTATTGTAGTTTTCATAATAATATTAGCCTAGATCCATCTTAATTCTAGATCTACTAAGTGTCGGGAGGGATCAAATCTCTTCTCACTTTAAAAGAGGTTTTCATTTCAAGCGATTTTATCCCTCTCTAAGCTTGGTAGATATAGAGTTAAGATGGATATAGGCTAGTTTAATTATTAATCATAATTATAGTTATTAAATTTATGCTTTATATTTTATTTTATTTTTACTTTTAGTTTTATGTAATTTGATCGAGTCAAAATGTTTTTATTGATAATTATAATTATCAATTTTATTTTATTTTCATTGAGTCAAAATGTTAAACATTACAACATCTCTACCATATTGGGCCGCATAGGGCCTCTTGGCATAGTGAGTTATAATATATAGTGTAATCGTAGTATTTTCACCCTCTACATTGCAAAACCACCTCGTCCTAGCCATTCTTCTAAAGATTTCAGATCCATCCAAGAGCTTAACAATAACTTGGGTATCCTTATCCTTAAAGCAGATAAAGGCAATGCCTCTGTCATCATGAATTCTTCGAATTATGAATCTAAACTCCTAGAAATTTTATCTTCCTCTTCTTATATATCCCTCCCTAAAAATGCAATGAATTTGATTATCTCTATGGTCACTAAAACAATAGAATATTCTTCTCTCCCACCCAAATACAGAAGT